>CM031234.1:674820452-675055576 GCA_018340775.1 Taxus wallichiana var. yunnanensis
CCACAAATTACAATTTTATCCACCCATCATGTAGCTTTTTGTTCACCAAGCTCACCTATTTGTGTTTTAGCATGATTAGGGTACTTGACTTGATCGGTCGACCAACTTTTCCTAGTACCAAGATCGTGACGTTTATATCAACCAAACCAACCATTCGTACCGCCGAACATGACTAAACGCCTTATACCTTACCCGTTATATCACCGGAGCTACTTCCTATGCCTTGGATACCAGGATTATATCACCCTTATTTAGATAAACTATCGACCTTTGCCTATGGATTGCTTGTTTGCTCTTTAAATCATGTACCTCTGTCGCACTACTACATTTCAACGCAACGCGTGCGCTCGCTTCTTCAAATTACCCCACCATCTTACCATCATCTCAACACCATTCACCCTTTATCAACCCTATCCTCGATTTCACGCGTCGCTCAACTGCGTGATAGATTTGAGGATTACCTACACCCAACGGGAGTAACCACTTCTTATTATTGTCAAGCAACTTTACAAGACAAGCTACACGACAACAAGGGGCTAATGTAGACACCAAATTTGTGTCTCACGACACCCTGTGCCCCACATCTCATTTCACAACCTAACCTCACCACCTAAACCTTACACAATTATTTATTAATTACCTTATAATTAATAAATCCACATTTTCAAACCTGCCACCTCATTTCGCCACCTCATCATGACCTAGCCCTAATCCTAAACTAACCTAATTAAGACCTATAACTTGGTCTACATCCACACCCATGACTAATTACCCTCACTTGCACCAAAACCAACCTAATAATGACTTGACCAAGCCCACAACTAATCTCTCGGGAGAAAAGGAGGGAAATTTGGCTATTTTACTAAAAATAGCCCACTTTGACTTAATCGACATCTGCTCCTACTCAACCATCGTCACACGTAACCGCCATCGGTTCCCTGTAAATGACCTCCCCCAACCAAAAACAAAGGATCGGGAATTCATTTGGAAAAATGATTCGAACTTCACTTGGCAGAGCGGAGACAAGTGAAGAAAAGAGAAGAGCATCGAGCCGAAGACTGCAACCGAGCCACTGGATTGCTATCACCCTGTTCAAGCATTGGAAAAGACTGAAGATAGCTTCATCAGCTCATTTTCCAATACCAGATCATCCCAACTGAGCCTTACTGTCACTACCACATTCCTTGGACCTGAATCTTCATCAAGGATGAGTAAGTAGTGTCTCGGTATGTTTCTGTGTAAGTGCAGAAGTCGATGGACAAATATAGGGTCATCCGTGGACATCATATTGCAAATAACAACATAATATCAACTTGTAGGGATTATTAGCAATACATACACTCAAAATTAGACAAAATTATATTAATATGAATCATATCATCTAGAATCTAGTTTCTAAAATACTAATTTTTGTAAAAATGGACAAGATTAGCTATATTAAACACTCAAAATTCAATGACTTGGTATTTTTTTTTAAAAACGCCGATAAGATTATAGTCCGTTTGCCCATAATTTGGATGACCAAAAATTGATATATATTTTTTTCCTTTGGTGAGAAGTTATATGCCACTATCTATCTTGGGATGGATTTTATTTTGTATTTTTTTGAGTAATATTTTATTTTTTATGATTTTTTCCGTGAAAGTGGTATGAAAACATAAAGAAAACAGAGCACTTTCCGTTTGCCCGCCATAACTTCATAAAAAAATATTGAAATCAAATAATTTTTTTTTGAACATGTATATAATTTCACCACGGTTGGGATGGTATAAGTTTTATCACATTCTGATAAGTGAAAAAAATTTGCATAGTCTTAAACGTAGACATATACATTCACCTGGAAAAAGTGTCTTAAAGACCTACTATTAGTAAAAAATTATAAAATGATATTTATCCTCTTCTATTCACTTTAAAATCAGTATTTCTACAAAGCTAATAGTCTCCCCTACGCAATGGTACCATTTTTATGACATATTTTTTACTTTTCGGTATGGTCAAGTCAAGTGATGTTTTGATGTTTTAATGTAAATTCGGAAGACTAAATTTGATGTTTTTTGTTTTAAGCACCATTTCTGGTGAGCCATTTTTTGATTGATAGTAATTATAAGCTCACTCCTAGATCTACCACCTGCCAGCACCCTGCACTTAACCTTCATCCATACATCCTTGTATTGCCCAGAAGATAGTTTTATCACTCTCTGAGTCTTCCCCATCATCTCACTATTCCCCTCAACCATCCACCAGTCTTAAAAACCCCACAATCACCCTACAACCAACCTCTACCCAGAAGCACCTAGATTACTGACCCTACCGGTGTCGGTTATCCCCTACCAGTAGTGGTTCTCTAACCACGGTCGGTTATCCAGTGACCGACATCGGTCACTGTGACTTATACCCAAAACCTTCCTCTCACCTATTTGTCTCCTAACAACCTCAGATCCAGCCTGGTCTATCCCCGTAACTTGACCTGAACGTATCAATAACCAGTGACCAAACAAACAACATGACATACTATTATTGGTAGTCTAGTCTCTATTGCTTTGTAAGGAGGTACCTAAATCGTGATTTCGCAATAGCTTCTTTATTATCATTTGTGTTAATTCATATTAAAAGGGGAACTCACCACCTTCGAAAGGAATTCTAATATTTCTGGGCCAAAGGCAAGTTCCCTCATTTATTATCTAACTAAAAATGGTGGTCTTATATTTTTACTTGCAGGTAGTCCTTCCTGATAAAAAGGAGTTCTTCGCAATCGATGTGATCTCTCTCTACGGTATGCGCACACCCTCTCAACATTCAAATGTATTCCTCCTAGCCCTAACCCTTATCTATTTCTCGAAAGAATGAAAGGATAGAAGTAACTCTATTCCAGGAACGGAAACATTCTGTGTGAAACACATGCAACTTCCATCATTTTATCCTTTTCCCATTATTTCCTCTACAACTTTGCTATGCATCCATCTTCTCTAGTAATTCACATTTTTACAAGTTTCGAGCAATTCCAAATTAAAAAATCAACCTTTACATTCCTTAGACTTACAAATTATGCTCTAAATCCATTCAATTGCACTTTCAGACAAAAATGACAAGGAATTTCATCAAAAAATGATGAAAAAAAATGTGTATTCGCATCTCCCCGGAGTGTTGGATAAAAAATGGAGGCAAAATTAGATGCAATACACAACAACCATTGATTTTTCCCTTCTCAACTTTAGATTACAAATGTCGTCCACGTGGAAAAATTTGATTTGAAGTAGGCTCGAGGTTGACTAATGCATTTTATAACTTATGGACAAAATGCATAATTTTCACATTTTTCCTCGCCTCTTCCTTTGAAATTCAGGCTCGACACGTGGCTTAATTTGCGCCATTAATGGAGTCGCGGCTCATTTTTACAATTTTACCTCGTTTAACAAAAGGCAAAATTTCCAATTTTCCTCCACCGACTCGCTTCTTCTTGCTTCAGAACTTTTGATGTGGGCCCCAACAGAGTTGCAAGTTATTTCATAACTTTTCTCCCTCATACAAAGAGGCAAAAACTTCAAAATGTTCCGCCGACCCACCTTCCCACTTGTAACTTGAAAAATTGCCACATGTCCATCTTCGGGGTCAAAGTAAGACTTTTTCCCTGCCACTTCATATTTGTTGAATAGCCAATCAGAGACTATCGGGGCCATGGGGATAATTTGGTATTTTTTACAAATGTGACCAAAGTGGCAAATTTCACCAAAAAGACCCTCCTGCAACCAATTAAAACGAATGTGTATAGACCTTCAGGGAAAAAAGAGAAATTTGCTTTGCCTTTATAAATTTCACCGACCAATCAAAACTCAATGGGGCCGCAAGGCCAAATTGATCTTTTTGAAAACATAGAAAAAAGTTACAAGTTATAACATAGACCCAATGTGCCTCATCCAATCAAAAGAGACCACGTAGTCAAGAATCGAGATATAATTTAATGGGGAAAACATGCCCATCAAACCGTAAAATGCAGGGAAATCACCATTTGCACCCAAAATTGAATTTTTCTTTAAGGACAAAGAATTTGGAAATGATATAAGGCCCAAATATGATCCACAACCATGGAGAAGGATCTTCAACAACATACAAATGAATAAAACCTTTCACGCATCCATTCGGGAAAATAGAAAATACGCAACAACCCACATATTGAAGAATTTTAAGAACAAACGAGGAAAGATTAAATTGAGCACGAACACCTAGGTCAAAATATAATTGAAGCACAAATTTTAAAAAATAAGGAGACTGAAATATGAAATGCATCTTAAAAATATAGCTTCAGATATTTAAAAGTGCTTGGTAATGCAAAATCAAATTACAATTGAGCTCTCGACAAGATAAAAAGAAGAAACCATTCCTAAGAAATAAAATGGTTTCCTTTTGAGAAATGAGAGAAAATACATATTTGGTAGGAAAACTCGGGTCTTATTACAAAACAACTTAGATCTATGTGAAATTTAAAATTATTATTCACCATGAAGTAGCTAAACAACTCTACGAGATGGAAAAACCCCGATTGAAACTCAAGCAAGAAAACCCAATATTCAAAACATGTCGAAAGTATGGTAAATACAAACACCTAGATCAAGTAATGAAATATGAAAGATTTTTTTCTTACCTTCAAATAGATTCGTGGAGTACATGTCCATGCAAGGAAATTTGATGCAAGCTCGAGTTCCTCACATTGGTGACCATGTTTGAAGAATGTGGGAAGTAGATCTTTAAATTAAAATATCTCAAAGCTCTATCATAGCAGCAAGAAAAATTTTTTTGCAGACTTCTTTTCACAAGAGTTTTCTAGAACATGCCCAACACTTTCATGGAGGACATGCATTGTCATAAAGTTCCTCAACCACCAAGGGTTTTAGAGTTTTCCAATAGATTCAAAAAATAAATTAAAAATTGAAACACACTTTAGGTTCATAGCCCTAACTCAATGAGTGTTTCGAGTTTCCTAGCTCGAGTTATACCCAACCATTGTAAATTTCTTAGTTACCCACCTAAGTGTTTTATTTGCATTATTGGCATTGGAAAGTAAGTAATATAATTGCTTGGATCAAAGAAACTAAGGATCATGTGGTTTATTATTAGTTTTTTCTGCTAGGTTCGAAGGGTGACTAAGACAAAATTAACCATCGTGAACATTATCTCCAAAGTTAAAGAGCTTTTGCATGTGTCTCAGCTAGTGAAGAAATAAGACTATCGTGATTTACGCATCGACATGCATTTTTTCTACTCAAGTTAATCAATTACAAAATCTAGATAAAGTCAAAGCCATTTATTATCCAAAATATGCATGTGCCCACATAACGACAAAAATAGAATTTTACAAATAATGACAAATTTCTATATCTTGAATACTCCAAAATAACTTAGAGTATGCAAAAACTCCATACCATTCGAAGGCGGGTTCAAGATTCTAATTTAATTCTACAAGTCCTCTAGTAGTTCACATAGTCCAAAAATAGATTTCTTTTAGTTTATTTTTGTCCTATTCCCTCATGCATGCTAGGAATAGCTCGTAGCATTGGAGTTTTTATTTAACATGATTGATTGGTGAAGTTTGAGGGAACTGAATTCAATATCCACTTCTTTTTTTTCTATTTATTCCATGCCTTTCAAGCAAGGGGGAGGCTTTTGATGTAATGAAGTGTTGAAGGATTTTTTGTAGAAAGTGCCATTTATGAGGAGGATTTTTTATGCCTTTCTAGATTTTTTGGAGAGTTGTGTATTTAAGATAGTTGTGTTATGTCAAAATCACAACACCCCGATAGCTTTTGATCTATGTGTTTGGAAATGAGTCTAAACCGCATAACATGGAATTATCCCTGTAGTGTGGGATGTGCAAGTAGGATAATCCTTCGGAGAAAGTCAGATTCTTCTCCTAATCTAGTGCTAACTTCTCCAAAGTGTAGAGAATGGCGAGCTAAACTAATCCTATCCTAATTCTTTCCAAGGAGACGAGGATAGAAAGATGCATAAAATAAAACTACTATAAGTGAATGTGATGCACCAAGAAAGGGTGAGACAATTCAAGTGAGTCAAATGTGGAGAGAAAACAAAGTAGGAGAGGGCTAGTAGAAGCGCCACAGTCCAAGACAATATTCAATTCCCTATATTCATAAATCACAACAAAATACAAACTACTGCACTTGTAAAGAGATAGATACATGAACAATATACTTGCAAATATAATGGAAGGAAAAATATGCAATTTCATACAAGTGAGAGGATAAATGGCCACAAAAAATGAATTTTATTTCTCATAAACATGCACAATCCATTATAATATAAGCACAAGGAAAAAAATACTTTAAAATAAGCCCAAATTTGAGTTACGTAGTTCACAATAGCTCGGATAAAATTTGACAGAGTTCCTTTGCTTTTAGGAAAATCCCCCAAAATGAAGTAGATTTTATAATATATAACAAATTTGGGTCACCAACCAACAAGATACATTAAAGAGGTATGGGAAACCATTCATTTTTGTATGTTTCCTACAAGGGTGGTCATGGGTGCCATGCCTCATTAATCTAGTTGTTAGGATATCATTCATTCACCTACCCTCATCCGGCGTGTAACTCTTCCATCTTGGGTCATCTAACCACGTTGGGTTAAAAATCATCCATTCTCTTTGAGAAAATTTCCTAACACGTGAGTTCCTCTACATATTTGGGTTAAATGACCATCTAACCATGATCCATACACTTGTGAGTAGGTCATCAAACCTGATTTTCTTCTAACTTCATTAGGTTTGGATGACATCTAACCTTTCTACCTTACATGCTTCTTATCATAAGACCAACCCATGAGTCATCCATCTTCACATCATGGTCCATCCTACCCAACCATCCTTGCAGCAGATGAACGGACGAAAGTGAACAACTAGGTTGTATAATCGGATCATCCATCTATGTTGGTTGTCTACCCCCAAGGGGTTGGATGACATCTATGTATGTTGACCAACCTCTTTGTATGTCATTAATCTTACGATCCATAAAAAAATTCCAACACACCTAGCCAATCGAACCATCTTCTCGTACTCAAGGGTTAGAAACCATTCAACCCGTCTCCCATCCAACTGAGCTAACCAACCCATGTCATCCATCCCTTTCTATACGCCACACCGCCTACTAACTAGCACACTTTCTAACCTGAGGGGGTTGGATGGCGTCCATCCATCTCGACTAACCTATCAAGATTCTTACCTACATGTCCAACTAAGCTAACACACCTGTCCATCTAGCTCTCACCCATCCAATCTAAGCATCTAACCATATGTCGTCGAACTCGGATGACACACCTACCCGACCAACCTATCCGACTCTTCCTCAAACTTGACCAATTTTTGAATAAGCTCGATTTTCAACTCCAATATTCACTATGGGTTGCTAGCTCACCACGATTTAATACCAACTTGATTGAGCTAGAACACGAGCTACACTACAAACTATAAAATAATTTCTCTTTTTCCATCAACTGTCGATGTTCGACCTATTAAATTTCCATTTCATAGGGGGTGAAAAAATCGATAACAATTGACAACTTGCATGGATGATCTTTTGCTAGTTCGGAATGCCAAGTAACCTTAGGGGATCCATCGACAATAGAGTCATATTCAATGCTGAAATAGCCCGTCATTTTAAAATCTATATTCCATCTTCTGGAACACTAAGGGATTTTCATTTCAAAATAAATCATGGATTGAAGGCTAATTTTTTTCACCAAAATTTTCCTGAAACTAGAAAGTGAAATAAAAACAAGAGAATAACTATGTACAAATAGAAAAGATAATACACATTCCAAATATAATAAGCAAAGAGTACATAAACACTTATTACAAAAGCACTCAAAGCATTGTTTTCACTCAAAGCATTATTTTCACTCAAATCACTTATAGGAATTACAAATCTTAAACTAATATGTACAAGAAGTATATTTCACTCAATAAAAATTCTTGAGATAGATTCCATTGACTTGAATCGTAGTTCTTCTTCACAAACCCTTATAGGTGAAAAGCATTGTTTTCTTTAAAGCCTTAAATCATATAAGGGACACTCCATATTACATAAAACTTAGAGTGCCTTCCTAGTTTTTCCCTATCTACATCCCATTTTAAGACCAAGGCTCATTCTTGGAACATTCTGCGTTTCTTTCCTTCTGTCAAATCTCATTTGATTTGAGCTTGGTATTTTTCCATTGTCTTCATGGCATGATTTCTTAGCTCCCCTAGCTGCATAAGATTTACGTACCTCACTTCCATGGGCTCAAAATCAAATAGCTCTAGCTACTTCATGAGTTCAAATGTTGGAAACTTGAGTGATATAGGCAACCTTGCCTCCCTTCCATAGACTAACCTGTAAGGAGAGTTCCCTGTTGAATTCTTTGGAGTAATCCTATCATCCCATAAGGATGATTTCAACTTGGTGTGCCATGTTCTTTGATTCTCATCCAGAGTCCTCCTTATAATCCTTAAGAGATTTTTTTGTAGACTCTTCCTACACATTACCCAAGGGTAATAATTTGAGGAGGTGCTCAAATAAATTCCATTTTTCACTACCCATCAAGATATTTTGGTCCCAAGAAAATCCACGACATTATCTCGACATTATAGTTGAATGGATTCAATATCTAGCTACAATACTCTCATAAAAATGCAAGATGCTTCCCTCATTTGCATCCTTGAGTGCAACTTCCTTCATCCAATTGGTGAAATAATCTATGGCTATAAGGATTCTCTTTGCCCAAAGCTTTAATTTGAGTTATTCAGCCCATTAAAGTCCAACCCAATTTACATGAATGTTTCATTTACAAACATGGGGTGGAGTGGAATGGATGCTAGCTTCTCTTTACATGTGAAGAAAGCACATTTTTGGTAGTTCTTAATCCATGCATCACAATCATTAAAAATTTCAGGCCAGTAATAACCAACCTTTATGATCCTAAGAGTTGTTATTTTTGAGGAAAAGTGGCCAAATATTTCTTCATCATGAAACTCATGTAATACCCTCTCCACCTGATCTATTTTGATGCATCTTAGGAGGACACCATTCATATATATTTTCAACAATATGCCATCAATAAGAACATATGGAATGGATTATAATCTGAAGTATCTCATATTTTATTTACTCAATCCTTGAGGAATTTGACCTGTTTGAAGGAAATGGACTATATCTTGAGTCCAACAAGGATCAAGTGAGACATCGACTTGTTTCTCTTGATCATCGTGTAGCACCAAAACAACCTCTTGTTTACCACATGACTCAACATGCTATCCTCGAAGATAGCTAATCACATAATCCCATGCCCCTTACTAGCTTGGTCACCGTAATCTCAAGGTCATATTCCATGACCTTGGTTACCCAGCCAACCCTTTTTTCATTAAGGTCCTTGTTTAAAAGAAAATATTTTATACCAACATATGTGACTAGTAGATGAATCCTATTATTTGACACTAAATGGCTGAACTTCTTCAAACTTCTAATCACAGCAAGGAAATGTTTCTCAATGAATGAATATCTTACCTCATAGTCCACAAGGCCTTGGATGAAGAATGTAATAGGTTATTCCAGTCCTTCCTTATTCTGTTGCACCAAGATTACAAAGATGTTGTTCGAACCATTGAAGGCATAGAGAATAAAGTCTTTGGAGAAGTACAGATTAATGAGAGTTGGAGCTTGAGATATGGAATTATTGATAGCTTCAAAAAAAAATTTCCTCCACTGTCCATTTGAAATCAAAATTATTCTTCACCATCATCGTTAATGGTTTCACAAGAGTGAATAAATATGGTAAAAACATTAGAATAAAGTTTATCCTACCCAAGAAGCTTTAGAAAGCCTTCTTATGACTTGGAAATGCTAAAGAACGGATGTATTCTACTCCCTCCAAATCAATTATCAGTCTTTCCTTTGACAAGATATGGCCTACAAGTTTACCATCATCAGCCAAGAATATGCACTTTTTGGGGTTCTAGGACACTCTAAACCTCGTACACATATGAAAGACCTTCCGACGATGAAAGAGGCGGCTTTCTACATTTTTATAAAATACAAGTGATGTCATAAAGATAGACAAGCACTATCTTTTAGTGATACTTTAAATGCCATATTCATTACTCATTGAAATGTTTCTCTAGCGTTTGACAACCCAAGTGGAATTTTACTTTAGGCATAGGTACCCCATTTTTTGGTTAAGGTTGTATTGAAAATATCCTCCTTTCTCACCATTATTTGATTATAGACTAAGTATTCATCTAGTAGGAGAATCTCTCCGAACCAACCAATACCTATAGAATCTTATCCCCGGAGGGAAACGGATAGTGATCCTTGAGGGAGGCCCTATTTAAATCCCAAAATCCACACACAACCTGATTTCCCTTTACTTTTCCTAACCAAAAATATATTTTCTACCCAAATTGAGTGCTTGACCAAAAAAGTGATACTTTCCTCAATGAGATTATTTAGCTCCTTCTTCATGAGAGGCTCTATATGAGGGTTAACCAACCTTTTATTTTTTTCGATGATTTTTCTTCCAAATTTAGCTCAATTGTGTGTTGTGCTAATTTTGGGTTAAAAATCTTCAAATACTCATAGCTCCATGCGAAAACATCCTGGATTTCCTAAAAATATACAAAAATCATCTTTTTCTCATTCATCGCTCATCTTGCCTATTTGGAGCTTCTTGCCTTCTTCAACTAAAATGGACTCAAGATCCTTGTTTTTGACTTTAATGTTGGCCTTCTCTTTTCAGAATTGGTAATTTAGGTTAAAAATTGACTCTAGAGTCATCAACCCCTTTGGAAATTTGTTTATCCATGTTGTACAACTTGATTCCCATATCGCCACTCTAATAGATCCCGATTTTCAGCTAAGCACTCAGCCTCCTCCTCTTAAAAATTAATGATATGTTGATCATCCTCAACCACCTAATGGCTTGTGTTATTATTTGGTATAGCTGGCCTCATAATTACATGAATATGAGGTCATGTTCTGTCTCTCTTAATATTGTTAACCACATCGAATGTTGCCCCAATTTCCCTAAGCCTATCTACAACTTCATTCTTATTCCTTGGTATGGCCTAAATATTTAATGCCTCAAGGTCTTAAATTTAATCCCATACTCAATGTTTGTAGTCTTTCAGCAAATCATTTTTAGTGGCATGTTGTCCTATAACCTTGTTGACAAATAACTCACTATCTCCAAACACTCATAAGTTTTTAATACCCGTCTTTATTTCCCAAAGGCAATCCATAGATCAAAACTTCATCCTCGGTTGTATTGTTTGAACAAGAAAACTAAAAATACAATTTGATTTAGTACTTCATAACTTGTGGTGAAAAAATCATTACACCTCTTCTAGCACCTTGCCTACTCCTTGAACCATCAAAGAATAGCTTCCACACTTCATTATAATTTTTCTTGTCTAATTTGGTGATGCTAGGGAGAAGTGAATTCTCCTCATGTAAGCAATAATTTACCTACTCACCTTCTTCCATCTCTCAATAGGGATCAAAGGCATGTCATTTTTTGAGCCCAATCATCAAGTGTTAAATCTAGAATACCTCCAACCTTAGTGTCTACCCCTTGAGCCTCCAAGCATTCTTCTTGATAAAATATGGTACAATTGGCATTAATTGTTTGCTTAGAACATGGGGATCAATGTGAAAGTGTGTTATTGGTGATGATCTGATAGTAACCTTATCTCAATATATTTTTCTAAATAACTTGTTGGACTAATCAAATTATATGTACCCAAACATCTTGGATGTAATATCCCTGAAAGGGAAAAGGGAAATAGTGGAGGAAAATTAATCATCGATACATCTTGTCAAACCTGAGACATTCACGAAAGCATGGAATGTAAGGCTTAGTTCTTTGATTACTCCAACTGTGCCTACCATTGTCCCATCAAATTTTACTAATCCCCTCAATACCAGTTTATACTTTAAGCCCAATTTATTTGTGATTTTCTTCAACATTACTAAGCTTCGCACACCGATTCGATCATACAATTGTGCACTAACGTATCTCTAACAATCAATGAAACATTCAATGGTGGAGGCTTCACATTATTACATGAATGAAATTCTCCTTGTTGCAAAGTGTTAGTAATAACCCTCTCCTAATTTTTGGATGGATCATTAGAAGGGGACCAATTTTCCATAATATGTTGCAACAAATCTTGGTGCTCTGGAATTTCCAAATTCTCCCACATGGAAATTATGACATTATTATTCTTCATATAATCGATGATATTGAAAGGGAGTGGGTTTTATCTTTTCTTTCCCTTAATGGGAAAGGCCTTTTTTGGGTACCTAGGTTAGTCATTGAGCTTCCGCAACTAGCATCCTCGTTGATTCAAGGTGCATTGGGGGCTGCTAAAGTAGCTACCTTAGGTGGGATTGGTGCATTAGGGGCTGCATTTGGGCTGCTAACTCCTTCTTGTGTGAGATTTGGCTTATAAAAACTAGATTAGATGATTTCCTTCCTCTATGTTCATCTTCTTTGATTGTATGTTAACAACTATAGTATGGAAAGGAGATTGATTGATTCCACAGAAATATTCTACTTGCCAATTCATTAATTTGGTCATGTTGACTTGGTTACTAATGATTTTATTCCTCACTTGGCTCTTGGGTTACCCCAATGGTCTAAATCATCAAGACTTGATTCAGTGCACCATTGAAGCATGTTGATTGAATATGAGGTAGGTTGCAGGCGTAAGACCATTCATACACTTGAGAAATTTTGGTCTGAGTAGGAACCAAAGCCATTGATGTTGAAACTACATTTACTTTATAAGGCTGAAATGGACTCGGCGTTTGAGATTTCCTGGACTCGATTTTTATTTGTCACCTAAGAAGGAGGCGTGTTAGGCTGATATGGAGGCCTATTCACTTCACCTAGGGCTAGTAAGGTTTTAAGCTCGATATTATTGCATTTTGATTGTTACCAAATCATTCCCAAATTCTACGCTTGTTTCATGACTTCCTAGAGTTCCTTTGAATTACTAATAGAACCGGAGACCTCACTATTGCTCTAATTTCTAGGGGCTGGATTTTTGGCTATTTCTAGAGCTTGACTGGTAGAGGTGGCCCCTGGCTTCGAATATAGAGGGATAAGTGGCCTAGGTGCCAACTTCCCCACTTGAATTAAGTATGTATTCTCTCCGGTAGCTATATTATATGCTCCTGGTAGTGTTGTTCCCCCCATTTATTATATCATCATAGCTATGTCGAATTTGGAGACCTCAAAAGTAGAGGAACACACCTTCCACTAATGGTGATTCTTTGGGTAGCATTGAGTGTGGTCCCGCTAGGAAGATGCAAAAAGCTATGACAAGAAAAGACGCCGGGAATCATTTACTTCTTGGATGGATGGGAAAATTCAAAATGAAGCTATGTGGAATTGGCTCAAGAAATTATGGTTAGTTACATAGTAATTCATAGAAGAAGATGACAAAGTGATATTTGTGATAAAATTCACAAGACAATTCTTTATTCGAACCAGTCCAAAGGGTGAAGGAACTTTTTTGACATGGCTCAAGGGTTGAGCAAATAAAACATATTCTCCAACTCTTTAAGTCAGTTTATCTTGCATAAGGAGAATTATAAGTTACAAGAGCATCTAGTTATCCTTCAAGATTATCATGTCCATTCCTTGATGTGGTCTATGCAAGGGATTGTACATGGTTTGGAGGCACTTGTGGAGAATTAGGGTATAGAACTCCCCGCTTGTGTTGAAGTGAAAATGTCATAATATTATATCCATTCTTCCTTGTCCTCTTATCATAGTAAAGGGAATGTGGATGTCGATATCATCGACACGGTGGAGCGGAGACGCCAAATGGCCTAGCCTTTCCTAGATGAATTTATCTTTATTTTTTTATTAAGGCTGATTGGTTGTCTATATAGCGAAGTATATAGATATAGGAAATATTTGTGGGTGAAGTAAAGTTGATTACAACTCTTTCTCATATTTTGGCATATATTTAGTAAGATAAGTTGCTTGTAATCATCATGCGATTCCACTGCTAGAAGACTTGTTATCCCAAATTCTCCCCTCATGGTAAATTTGGATAACTTGCATAATTTTTTTAGGTTTGAGGAAGAAGATTTTGTTCAAGGCCAAAAACATAGATCTTTGGGGTCCCTTTGGCTCACTTCTAACCCCCCATCAAAGGACAAATTCAAGTAGTTAGGAAAAATTGTAAAAAATCCCCAAAAAATTCCTCTTTTAGTGTAGTGTGGAAAAAGTATAATTTTTTGTCCTAGGCCGCACAGGTTCACGTGGGACAGTTGGGACCCAAAAACCCAAAATGGTCGTATTCCTTTGTTGTGCAAACAAATCAGAAAAATATGTCCTGCATACCCATGGGACACTAGAACATCCGAGACGTGCATTGCCATAGCTAATCCAAATAAGAAAAAGTGGAATTATTTTTCCCATGCGGTCCGTGGGACATCTCGGAACATAGGTACATGCAGTTCCCGCAAACTTGAAATCACCACAAGCAAGGGGGATGCGGAGGAAGCAGAGGTCAATGACCACGACATCCCAGTCAATGGTAGGATAATGGGGATAGGAAATCTTGAATTGGGAGATGCGAGAGAAAGGAATCTCGTACCATATGAGTATGCACGGACATGAGTTCCCGAATAGCCAAAATAGCCGCATACAAAGGAAAAATTAGTGTCTGACCCTCCCGAACTTCAAATGGCCATAAATTTTGACTCCTAGCTCTAATTTTAACAAAATTTGAATTTCTAGAATGAGCACAATGATTTATTAATTTTGATCGAGTAGATATATGAAAATTAAAAAAACATATTTAGCTCCAATAAAATAAACGCTCAGTCCCATTAAATGACAGAAATGCCTGGCAAACCCAAAATAGCTACCCGCACTCAGAAGGCCATAAATTTTGTGTTTCTCAACAAAAATTCACAGAATTGGTAGTGTAGGAATAATGCTTCTTATCCCAATGTACAAAAATCAAGAAATCAAGAATTTTATGATAAATAGATGATGAGTTTGTAGAAAACGTGGCTAGGTTTAGAACAATGTTTTATTTGGTAGTTGGGATGCATTAATGAAGCATGGGCTAACATAGTTCATCACACAAGTTATCGAGAGTATGAGGGGCCTTTTGCAAGAAAAATAACATCATTTCACTTCATTTACTACCTCTTGCAAGTGGTTGAAGGAAATATTTTGGGATTTTCAATTTCCCTCTCTCTCTCTCTCTCTTCTCAAATTCTATAAATTGGAGTGTTGGGCTCATTGTAAAAGGAGGTAGTTTTGTGTAGAAAAACTCTATCAAAATTGTTTTGTGAAGCCAATGTGTTGCAGGCCCTTGTAGTGGACTCCTTGTATGGTGATCCAAGACCTTATTCTGTAATAGATTGGATTGTGCATATCAATGAAGCAATAAATACAAGTTTGTGGATATTTCTTCCCCTGATGTGTTTGTTTGCATTCCTCTTGCCCTTCGGCCACTAAAAATATATTATCTCTATCTTATGTTGTTGCAAGGATCCATTATCATTGTGTGTACATGAAATATTGTTGTGAATGTAGTTTCTAAATAGTGGAGAACTATTATCACCCCTTCTAGTTCACATTTTCCTTTTACTTTTCACACATTGGAAGGCTATTTGCATTCCCTCCTTTTCTGGTGTATCACCGCTTTAGTGTAGGATTTGTTTTCATGCACACTCTCTCCCTGGTCCCTTAGAAAGTTATATTAGGATAGATAGTTTTCCTGCATTATATTAGATTGTGGCAGGTAGTTTAGGAGCAAGAACTAGATTTCTCTAGAGGTCTATCTCAAGTAGTAAGTCCCACAACTTGGAGATAGTACACATGTTATCCAATCACACCGTGAGCTCAAGAACACACACTTGTGCAAACCATAGGGTGTTGTGATTTGGTGATAACAAGACTTATCATGGACCAATTCCTTGTGTACTTTTTTCCAAGACTTATCATCGAAATATGCTAGTTTAAAATCTAAAAATCATAGAATGAACTTAACTAATTTTATATATATCTTCTTCGCAATAAATATAATTTTTTTGATACATGAGCTGGAGAATTGAGTACCCAAATACTATATTGTGGCATAACCTAATGATTGCTAGGTTCTTAAAATACGTCAATTTAGTTTTTAAATCCTAACTACCACTAGGTTCCAACAATTATCTGGTAAAGATAACCTAAAGGGTGCTAAGCTCCAAATATATTAATTTAAAATAACATATCATGTTTTTGATACATAAATTAGCAAATTGAAAACCCAAATAATATGTTGTTAGATAACCTAGTGGCCACTAAGCTCTTAATACCAGTATTCACAAGATCATATTATTATGATGCATAAACTACTCGCCATTATGCCGATAATATCTTACCTTCTTTTACTGAAACCTAGATACTTCTAAGATCCAAATATTATGTTGTGTCATAAGATAGTGGATGCTAAGCTAAAAATATAATTGGGTTATATTGTGGCATAACCTAGCGGACGGTAAGCTCTTAATACCTTAATTTATTTTTAAAATCCTTACTACCACTAGGTTCCAATGATTATATGGTAGCATAACCTAACGGGCACTAAGATCAAATATCTTAATTTAAAATAACATATCATTTTTGTGATACATAACCTAGAGAATTGAATACCCAAATAATATGTTGTGGAATAACCTAGTGGTTGTTAAGCTCTTAATATTAGTATTCACTAAGATCGTATTATTATGTTGCATAACCTACTCACCGCTATGTCTATAATATAATAATTTGTTTTCCTAAAACCTAGATTATTCTAATATCCAAATATTATGTTGTATCCTAAGCTAGAAGACGCTAACCTATAAATATAATTGGGTAACTAGATAGATTATAGCACACACTAAGCTCTAAATATTATATCGTGGAAGTACCTAGTGCACGCTTAGGTGAAACTATTTCAATTTTATTTTTGTAATCCAACCCAAGATAAGGTATTAATGATATACAATGCAATATACTCGATGAATCCTAGCGGATGCTAAGCTATTATTACTTGTAAAGAAAGAGATGTCTTGACCTAAAAAAGTGTGTTACCAAAAAATAATAAAGTGTATTTAAAACGAGAGAAATAAAAATCGATCGCTTGACCCAAAAAAGTGTGTTTCCTATAAAAAAATCCACCTATCCTTGATTCTGTAAAGGTAAACGAAGACTGCATCCAAATAAGAATTATAGCCTAGTGGTCCATAGAGTAGGCAAATTTTTTCATTTAGATTGTATTCTAAAAGTATTTTATATAAACGGTAAAAACTAATATGGAATTTATATAATAGTATATGTATAGACTTGGAATCAATGTACCCTAGCGGTTGTTAAGCTATACTTAAAGGCGGAATATTTTTTACATTAAGGAAAATAAAAGAACCCTGGACTAGCGATCAAGAAGTTATACTACAAGTTTTTAAATACAATGCGATCTACTCTGCACCCTAACGACCGCTAAGTTATTCTTAATGGAAAATATATCATGTTCATAAATGTTATAGATCTAAATTCTTAATGTTTTCTAGAAATCATATTGAAAAGCTATAAAACATAAAAAATTAAATCAAGGCGTTTATATAATGGATGCATAAATATACGTTTAAATTTGTATCTTTAATATGTTATACAAGTAAACGTATAGTTTTATCTTGTTCTTACAAGATTATGGAAGAATTATTTTATAGTTAAGAAATCATATGGAAAATTCAAATTGCATCTTAGAATCTATAAAAAAATTTACATGTGACAAAGATCTACTTGTTGTATCATAGCGACCGCTAAACTATTCTTAAAGGTAAATATATCATGTTCATAATGAAGTTGTTTACAAATCTAAATTGTTAATCTTTGTGAATATAACAGCTAACGAATAACAAGAGTGATCTCTAGGACTAAAAATTGTTGTGTTGGATATATAAAAGCAACTCGATCCGCAAGGTGCCAACCAATATGAATGATTTTTCCAAATTAGAATTATAGCACAGTGGATGTTAGGGTAGACAATTTTTCCTATGGTAGAGTTTATTCATAGAAAAGAAATCATATTTAAAAGATACAAATGATGACAAATAAATTCATAATTTATATAATGTATAAATAAATATACTTGTAGAATATTGTATGTAATTTGAAATAGAATTTTAGCTTCATAAATAGGTTGTTAAACAAACAATTATATCATGGAATCCTCAAAGCTATGTTAATTTTTGGCATAGATTAGCAAGCACAAAAGGAAGAATATATTAATTACAAAATGAATATTGATTAAAATTATGTTTAATAATATTATTGCATATATAACTTTTTAACTTCCAATGTACATACCATAAAAATGATGAAGACATTAGGTTTGGTTAATTATACATGGAAACACATATATAATTAGAAATAACTATCATACAATTGAATTCTTAATATAGTTTTATAGTTTTGAATTAATTTTTTAACCTTCTATATTTTCCTAAAATATGAAAGCGGAAACCATGTAAAAATGTAATATGCATTAATTAGCGAGTTTTCTTTTCATCATCTTGATCAACAACATTAAACTATTTTTGTTTTCCCAACCATAATAAAATTACAAATAATGTGAATGTACCGAAGCTATCATTATCCTAAAAAATCACACGAACAAAAACAAAAAATTCAAAACCAAAATAGCCAAAGAGAGACATAGAATGGCGGAAATGGGAAAGCGTTATACAAAGATAAATACTAGATTAGAAAAGTGATTAAAATTTATCTCCTAAACACACAAAAAGTTGAGTTTTCATGAAGAAAAAGGTAGTTTGGCACGTAGATCAAAAATAAGCTGGAAAGAAATGCTTTACTTCAAAGCTTGATTCAAAGAGAACAAAGAAGGGCTTATGTGGATCATAATTGGAATTCCATGCAAAACACATAAAACTAGTTGACTACTGAGCAAGTAATAGATCCCGCAGTAAAAAAAGCTACACCTTTACTATAAATACATGGTTTAGTAATATCTAGACTTATTTTGTACTTTATGTAGTCTGTGAAACCTTCATCTGCTATCTCATTCAAACAATCATCACAATTCTTTTCGAAACCTTTTTTTTTAGCCTCCTTTATCTCGTGTCCTTTGTGTGCATCCTTTATGTGCTTCTTTTGTGGGCCTTTGTGTGCAAACAAGTTTATAATCACATGAAAAAATTCAAGATTTGAACACTCGCCTTACAATCTACAAATCCACGTATATGTTTTTATTTTGACGACATGATTTTCTCGATTGACCAAAAAAATTTGAAACCCTACTTAATATTTCTTAGAGGTATTTAATAATTTTATTAGCACATTCCATGATTGAAATTTCAAAAATACCAATAGATCAAAATAAGAAAATTTTAAATTTTCACTTTCCCCTTCTAAAAGCAAAAGGGCGAGACTATTGAAATTTCAAATATTCGAAAACTTACCCTCTAAAAGTAAAAGGGTGGGCTATTGAAATTTTAAATATCTGAAAACTTTCCCTCTAAAAGAAAAAGGGCGGACTATGAAAATTTCAACTATTTGAAAACTTTCCCCCTCTTAAAGCAAAAGAGCAAAGCTATTGAAATTTCAAATATATGAAAATGTGGGAATCTAAATTTCCCTATTTTTATTTTTCCATGGTTAAAAAATTAAAAAATAAACATTTTTCATTTTCTATAGCCTATAATAATATAAACATAATAACAAGTATATTATACAACCTATAATTGAACCAAGCATAGCAAAAATATATATTACAAAAGAGAAGAAATAAATCCTAAACATAGTTTTAAAGATTTTGGAATTATATACGGACGTTTACATTCCATTCTTTATCAAAATTGATTTCTACATTGTTAGATATATTGTGCGCTAATGTAAATTAATTATCTAATGAAAATGTGCCATGTGGAAAGCTCGAACAAGATATTTTGGATACATAATAAGGCTAGTGATCTTAAGAATTATAGTTATTGTTACTATACAACTATTTTCAAAATAAGAAACATTTGATTCTAAGGTCCGATATGCCATTTATGTTAGTAAGTGAAGGATCTTAATGAGTGCTAATAGTTTTATTTCTCATGAAACTATGTGAAATATGTCTTGAAAACCATGTATGTTATGTCAACTACATACTAAGCCTTGCAATCCACTAATTTACAGAGAGTGTTTAAAACGAGAAGAGGTAAAGGTAGGATCCTAGTAGTATGCTAAGCTAAACTATGATTAATTATTTTATGTCTAATTTCAAAATAAGAAACTTTTGATCTTAGGGTCTTAAATGTCATTTATGTCAATATGTAAAAGAGCTTAGTGGGCCCTAAGGATTTTATTTGATAGGAAATGATGTGATGTATGAGTTGAAACCCATGTATCTCATTGGAAATACATACCAAGGCTAGGGATCCAAAATTGTACAAATAGTTTTTAAATTAAGATGAAGTAAAGGTAGGAGCCTATCGGCTGCTAAGCTATACCATGATTTCTTGTTATTTTATGGCTATTTAAAAAAAAATTATGATACTAGGGTATGATATGTTGTTTCACAATAAGTAAAGGATTTTAGCAATCGCTAAGAATTTTCTTTGTTTGTAAACGATATAAAATATGAGTTGAAAACTATGTATCTTATGAGAACTACAAATTAAGGATAGCGATCCAAAAATGTGAAAATAATGTTTATATTGATAAGAGGTAAAGGTAGGAGCCTATCGGCACCGAGCTATACCATCAATTCAATACGTTATGGTGTTCCATTCTATATGTACAAAATTTTATCGGTCGCTAAGCATTTTCTCTCATAAAAAACAAATGTGAATTATATGTTACAAACAATAAGTCTTGAGTACTACATAATAGATGATAACAAAAATGGAGATTTTAAGGGAAATCCGGGTATATCGAGAGTGAGGTGTTTGATTATAGATGTTGAAGATAAGTTTGTAATAGCAAGGTTTTCCCTCTCAAAGTTGCTTCATGTAATGTTGCAAAGGCATAAGCACTTCTTGAGGGACTTAAATTTACGGTCCAAACTTGTTACGAAGAGTTAAAAATCAAACAAAAATATTACGTGGTGATAGATTCCGTGAGAAAAGGAAAGGCTATGTCTTGGCATTTGGATTATTTCATTAGCAATCTTTTATTTTGATTAAATAAAATCCTAATTTGGAACATTAAGTATGTTTATAGGGATATGAATTGTGTCACCGATCTTTTGGCTAATTGGGGCATTATTAATAGATTTGATCCAACCATTTCTAAGTTTGTGAGCAATTGGGTGGATTTTGAAGAAATTAGTACTTAGAACGAAGCCCCGAGGCTCTTTAATTTGAGACAGTATGGGTTGTTTCTTCCTCATCTATGCTTTTTGGTGGTGAGATTGGACATTTCATTTCTTTTTTTAATGGAATTTCAGCCTATACCATTATTGTTCTTGCATGGAGAAAAGAGGGAGATGGCCTTTCTTAGGGAGGTTTTGTAGGCTTTCCTACATAACATTTTCTATGTCGATTCTAATTGCATCGGGAAGCCATTACTCGCATTCTGCGGGCAGAATATCTTGGGATTCAAATCATTCTCAAATTAATTTTGAGGCTGCTAACTTGTTTTTGTCATGGATATTTTTAGTGAGGTATAATATTGAGGAGGTCAAGGTGATAGCTATGCAATTCATCAAACCCATGCATCAAGATAACTTGGTGGAAGTGCTAGCGGAATGTGGTAGAGTGCAGCCCTCTTCCCGACTTAGTTCGAGATATAAAAGCTTTGGAGGAGGTTCGAAAAGTGATAGAGGAGATGTTGGATAGGATTCGATCTTGATGGAATTCTTTGAAATGGTGCATGCTTATTGTGTTGAAGAGCTCTCTAAAGGGAACGCCTTGAGAAATTGGATATCTCGGGTCTCTTTTTTTTCGGTATTCATTGAGTCTTCGTATATTGCGGGGCTTCGCCGTCGCAAGCTTGGTTTTTCATACATCTTCCTCCTTGAATGACTCGTGAAGGGGAACTTTAGGAGCTAGGAAGGCGGTTTTCCTCACCGACCTGCTTCTTTGGTTTAATTTTTCTACTATGTCCATTTTTTTCTTAGGTTTTTGTTTTAATGGTCTCGGTGTGACATTTAATCTACAAGTCTCCCTACATGCTTGCATATGTTTTATTCTTACGGTTTAGGTTGGATGGTTTATGTAATGGTATGTGTTGTACTTGGGTGGGATGCCTTCAATACCTAGGTTTCAAGCTCCTGCAAAAAATGATTAAAGATCTAAAATAAAATAGATGAACATACAAGAACGACCCAAATCTATATATGTATGGCATTTATAATGACTGGTAGTAATTGTGGGAGCCTAGAGACAACTAAAATAGAGCATGATCTTTTATTTTATTGGTTTTTTAAAATTATTACACTATTAAACCTAGCGTCCACTATGCCCTACTTTCAAAATGGAAAAAATGTTTAGCGCTCGTTAAGCATTTTCTCCTAAAACATCATATGTGAATTATGTGTTTCAAAAATATAACTTATGGGAACTACATATTTCTTTATCCCTCATGTACCTTAATCACTCTAAGAAATAACAACATAGTAAAAAAATAGGAAAAAAATTTACCTACCTTTAATATTGTAGGACCCAAAAAATAAGAATTTTTTACCTACCTTTAATATTGTACCTTAATCACTCTAAGAAATAACAATATATAGTACTAAAAGAAAGAAAAGAAAAACAACAAACCTAATTCCAAGTACGAGATAAAGAGGTAGGGTTTTGTTGATTTGCAAAAGAGGCACAATTCAAAGGGTTGAGGAAAAAAGCCACCAAATTTGGATTGATCTCAGGTTGTGGAGGTGTTCGTCCATGTGACAAGTGGAGAATTTGGAGTGGCCTTTTCATTATCCGCTAAAATTAGTTCTTTCAACCTTTCCCTGAAAAACATAGGAGAAGACATTTCAAAGAATACTACAAGATATTAAAAGGGTTTGATGGTTAGTGTGAAGCTTATTGTAAGAAATCATCGGGAAAAAGTTATAGTTGTCTGAACACAACTTCGTTGGTGGTGAAAGTCCTAAAGGAATGAGAATGTGACAAGAAAAATTTGAAAAACATTAAACATACTAGGAACATCTTGTTGGACGATGTTATTGAAATTGTGAAGGTCATGAAGCCTCGATCCATGGAAAAACATCTTGCGGGAAATGTGAAGGAGATTTTGGGTATGTGTTTTTATATCGTGGCACTATCAATGGTAAGGATCCCAAGGATTTACAATTAGAGATCGATGAAGGAGAGGTCGAGATTCCAGAGGATTGATCGGAAGGAAGTGATTTTGTTTTGGGTATGTTTTATTGAGTTTTAATGTATTGGGTATTTGTTTGTTTTTAAGGTTGATTAGGGAACCATGGATTAAAGATCTATGGTTATTTCAATGAATAAAAAGGAGCATGCAAAATTTGGTTACTGAGTGGGTTTTGTTCGATATTTAATGTTTGTTTATTTACTTGTTTAATGTACTTTGTATTTATAGGCCTAATTTCCTTAATAAACTGAGTTATTTTGGTAATGTTAGACTATAAATATTATTTGGAAGCATTAAACCAAAATAAGAAGTAACATATAGTAAGATATTTATTGGCTAACATTTGTAGTTATTTATTTTCACTTTACAAGATAAGAGCTCGTTTCCTTTGAATTTGGGGAGTGATGTTTAACTCATTTACAAACATTCTCATAAGTGGTGGTGCAAAGTCCATAAAAGGTTGGGGTTTGGCATGTTGAAAAATGGCCCCAATATTTGATGGCTATATTAAGGGAAAGGAGGTTCGGCTAGAAGTTGATGCAGAGGAGTTAACTTAGATTACTTAGTTTTGAGGTTTAAGGCTTAGGTAAGACCATATACAATTCCATTCTAGTGAGATTTCACTACAATCGGATGAACTATAAACACAACATCGATGACGGGATTTAATTATCTGAAGAAATTATGATGGGAGTGTAGAGATCACTAAAATAGAGCATGATATTTTATTTTAGCGTTGTTTTCAAATTATTAAACTATTGAACGTACCGTCCACTATGCCCTTACTTTCGTTAAGGAAATAATGCTTGGCATTCGCTAAGCATTTTCTCCCACAAGATCTTATGTGAATTATCTATTTCAAAAATATACATTATGGGAGCTACGTAAGGATTGATCTTTCATGTAACTTAATCATTTTAAGAAATAACAACATAGGAAAAAATACGAAAACAAAATTAGCTACCTTTAATATTGTAGGACCCAAAAAATAGGAATTTGTTTTTAAACTTCCTTTAATATTGTACCTTAATCACTATAATAACTAATGAGTTATTACTTAAAAAGGAAAACAAAAAAAGAAAACCTAAGTCCAAGTATAGATAAAGACGTATGGTTTTTCATAGTCTTCCATTTTCGTAAGAGGTCGTGAAAGTTGTACAAGATTTACGGAAGGGACACGATTCAAAGCATTGAGGAAAAATGCCTCCAAAGTTAGACCCATCTCATGTTTTTGAGATGTTCATCCATGTGACAGGAGGAGAAGTTGGAGTGGCCTCTTCGTTGGCCCCTAAATTTTTCCTTTGGTTCTTTCACCAAAGAAAATTAGAGAATACATTGTAAAGGATACGCAAGAGATTCAAAGGGCTTAAGGGTTCTTGTAAAGCTCATCACGTAAAAAATTGTCAAGAAAAAGCTACACTTTTTCCCGGTGAATCTTCCTTGGTGATTAAATCCCATAAGAAACTTGAATGTTATAGGAAAAAGATGAAAAAATGAAACATACCGGGAACATCTTAGTGGACGATGTTATTGAAATTACAAAGGTCATAAAGCGTCGATCCATGGAAAAACATATTGTAGGAACTGTGAAGGAGATTTTGGGTACAAGTTGTTTTTTCAAGCGCACAGTCGATGGCAAGAATCCCAAGGATTTGCAATCAAATATAAATGAAGGAGAGGTCAAGATTCAAGAGGATTGATCTTAAGGAAGTGATTTTTGTTTAGTATGTTTTATTGAGTTTTTACAGTATTAGATTTTTTTTTGTTTTTAAGGTTTGATTAGGGAACAATGGCTTAAAAATTCATTTGTCTTGTTAGTTTAATTATTATTTACCTAATATATTAATTATGCATTTCATATTAATTAATGTATTTAGTGTTTATATGGTTATATTTAATTATAAACCATATTATTGTTTTATTTAAACAATATGGATGTTGTTATATTGTTTTAACAATATTATTGTTGTGCTTCCCCGGATGTAATATTGGAAGCTTATGTAATCTGGAATATGGTTGCACCTATGCAACTTAGTTTATTATTTGTATTAGCTTACGGGTGTACCGCACAACATCCTTTATTGATTGTATCCGGTTATGCAATACATATATATATATATTGCAACCTACTCTTGTGTATATGGTTGGTTGAGTTGAATAAATTTAACATGCTTACACTCCTATTGCTCAATCTACATTTGGCACCAGAGAAAATTGAAGCTCCTAGAAAGGTTGGAGAAGGTTGTAGAGGAAGGAGAATTCATGGAGAAGAAATATGCATCAATGTGGAGCAAGTACTACCTCATGTAGCTTCCTAGAACTCCCTACAAACTCACAACCTCATGTGTGTTATTCAGGTAAACGTAAAGGAATTTTTTTTTCCTTGGTGCCCTCTGCACAAGGAAAATTTTCTCCCTGGAAGCTGATCATTTTTAGAATAATATTTTATTTACCCCATTAGGGGTTTTATCTCTACTATTAGAGAAGCCTTTTGGTCTTTGCTAAAATAGCAGTCCATCAAATTTGGAGGACCAAGCTCCCACAAAGTTGCATTGTACTTGTTTTTACAGGTTTTCACCGAGTCATATCCACTACACTAAGCGTAGTTTTTATAGGTTTAGAATAGACATAGCCCTACATACACGTACACGTACCAAACTCGTGGTGCACACTCAAATGAGCTATAAAAACCATCAAGTGACCCGGATGTATGTTTGAGGCTCCCAAGTTGAATGTTTGACCCTGCACCTGTAAAAAAATCACAAAGTGATTAAAGCAAATCAAATCACAAATTAGTGACTACGAGTAAATAAAAATGCTTTTACACAGTGCCATGTTAAGTGTTAATGTTTTTCGTTGAAGCTGAGTTCACTTTGGTGTGGATTTGATCTCCTCGGTCAGATCTGTGCTACCCGTGTGACCCCTGCTCAACAAGCTCCACACATCAAGCTCCTCACTATATCAAAACACACCTACAAACAATACAACAATGAAAATACAAAGCCATCAACACAGCAAAATATGAGGTCTCCAATCAACACACATTAATTCAAAAACAACAAAGCATAAAAAAAATCAAAACAAAATAATACAAAGGCATGAATCTCAAGCGAACGAAAAGAGATAGAAAAGAGTACAGATCTGGTTCTACCAAGTTGCATTTTTTCAGAAGGTGAGTTCAAAATTCATCTTCTTTAAATACAAGTTTGCTCTTTTCATATGCTAAGTGTACAAGGTGCATATGTGGATAGAGGAATAGACTTAGAAGTGTGAAGTGCATGGTTTGAATCACACAAAACAACACAAGTTTTTGAATTTTAAAATTTGGAGGAAAATTTAGAAAAATTGCCAAATTTGGAGGAGGATTTAGTGGAAAAACCACTGCTAAACCATTTAGTTATAACTAAACAGGTCACTAAATATTTAGCGAGAAAAACCCTAATTTAGGGTTAAAATTTTCTCCTAATAGGCCTATTTTTTCATTCTGGACATTTTTTGCAAAAGGAGGCCTATCTAGAAATTGCATTTTCAGCTATATTTTTGCAATTTTTTGGTGTAGGAGGTCGGTTTGGGTTCAGAGGCCACTAAGGCCCTGCAAAACAAAAAGATTTTCCTACCATTCATTTTTTCCAAATTGTTGAATGCGATTTGTATACATCAGAATATTACACTAATTTATAGGTTGCCTTAGTTAAGCTGCAAATATTGTAACTTCTCAAACTGGCAGAAATTTTTGATAAAAATTTGTTAAAAGCTTGATCACGAGATCCTCAATCTCGGTTACAACATTTGGTATATACAATGCCTTTGGGAAGCACTTATAGGTAAAGTCGGCATGACTACTACTACTCTTAACGACTAATATAGCTGCAACAATGTCATCTAGGCATCGACCCTTTAAATCGATAGGGAGTAATAAGGTCATAGTGCACACACTATGAGCCATCTCATCCATCTGTGAATGATTACATGACATAAATCTAAACTGAGAAATTATCCAAGTATATAGTGAAGTTACGCATACGTATGAGGATATTTCTTTGAGCCGGTGTCAATAATCACACAAACCCCTTTAAATAATGTCTTGGTACCACGTATTGAACTCTTTCACGTACATTAATGCCTCTTTCACATACCATCGGGTATATTGAAAGGGCGAGATTATTCCATGTACCGATGGGTATATCAAAAGGGCATGTATATAGAAAGGTTCGATATATCAGATTTATGGTATATAGATTGGAAGCCCTTATACCTGGAGTGATAAGAGCCAAACTTTATCGGTGATTTCTAAAAAATAGGCACCAATGCCCCCAAATAGTTTCTTCCAGATTCAAAAATACTCAAAGGAAACAACTATGCTACATGGAAGATAAAAATCAAAACACGACTTGAGTTTAAAAGATCGGCTGTTGTGATGGTACTATTACGAGGTCACCATCGATACAACATAATAGCGATAATTTTATAGAGTAGATCAGAAATCCAAACTTGTCATCTTGTTTGTAGTGTCCAAACGATGTGCTGCAACCCCGCATTCTTTATGCCACAACAATGAAGGAATCATGAGATAAGTTGATGACAGTGTATGAGGCCAAAAAAAAGAATGTCATTCTTAATTTACTGATTGATTACACACACTTTGAAGTTCAAACAAAATGAGAAAATCAAATCTTTCTTAAGAAGAGTTATAGAATTGAGGGATTCACTTCTAGCCCTAGGAGAAGTGGTCAAAGATGATGCTCTCATTCCCATTGTTCTGAGAGCACTCCCTTCTTCATTCTATATTTTTGTAACAACACTAAACTTGTAAGATATGAAAGTTAGTTTTGATGAACTCGGTAAACCTCTTTGCGCAACAAGAGGAAGCGATGCACAATAAGGATGATGAAGAAGAGAAGGCACTTTATTCACATCAAAAATGGAAAGTAAAATATAAGGTAAAACCTAATTCCTATCAAAATTTCCAACATCGATTCAATATCATGGGGAAAAACAACGGAAGAAGCAATGTCTAATTTGTAAAAGAGGACATGACTTAAAATATTGTTGGTATAATACTTACAAAAAATGTTCACCAAGCACCTCTAGACCTCCACAACATTAATCTTACTAGGGACACTCTAACCATAATCATGGGAAAAAAAAGGGGAACTAGAAAAGAAGACCCCATCAGTAAGGAAATATTGTTGAGTGAGAATAACATTCAGATAATGAAGACTTCTTCTATATTGCTGGATAAAGTGAACCATCCAGGTCATCTAGTGATGTATGCTTTATTTATTAAGGAGCCACTTGACACATGACCGGCCACAGAGACTATTTTACTTCAATGACAGACATGCCATTGAAAAATCATGTTTCGTTCGGAGATGATTCTTTATATATAGTTCAGGGGATTGCTAACATCTCTCTACCTCTTGGTTCATGCAATCTGTAGACTATCTAATGTCTTATGTGTACCTTGGTTGACAAAGAATCTAATTTCAGTCAGTCAAATCCTTCATCACAACCTTAAAGTTGACTTTGATAGTCATTCGACAAGAAAATGGGTTTGATTCAAGATAAATCATGAGGCTCAAAAAATAAGTGAAAAAGCTGCCAATGTGGGATGCATGTTCCAACTTGATTTTGTTCAAAGAGATGATCAAGCACTTGTGGCTAAGAATTGTACCTCAGCATAGTTGTGGCATCGAATACTTGGTCATGTAAGTTTTAAGTATCTCAAGACACTTCACCGGCGTAATATGGTACATGGGCTACCATCTCTTCAAAAGGATACACCAAGTGTACTCACTACCTAGTAGACAAATAACACATAGCATCATTCCAGAAGAGTATATTTTTACCTCATGGAAAACTTAACCTAGACCATACCGATATTTGTGGTCCGATGCAACCAATTCATTCTGGCTTCCAAGTACTTCATGCTTTGTGTTGATGACTATTCAAGGAAAATGTGGATTTTTGTCTTCGTAAGAAAAGTGAAGCTTTCAAAACCTTAAAGAGGTTCAAACTAGCCATTGAGAACAAAACTATTCGTCACATCATAACTCTCCACTCATATCAACTGGGGGAATTCACCAGTAATGAGTTCAAAGACTACCTACAAACTCACGAGATTCATCACAAAATGCCTCCTCCACACACACTGTAGCAGAATGGTGTTGTTGAGAGAAGAAATCATACTATCATGGAAATGGTGTGATGCGGGATCATTAATTGTGGACTTGTAAAAGATAGCAGTGTATTTGTTGAACAAAGTGCCCATAGTTGCTCTTAACGGAGTAACACCACAAGAAGCATGGTCAAAATGGAAACCATCCATTGCACACCTCAGATTATCCAGTGCAAAGAAAGCATGCACATACCCAATAAGAACATAAATAAATTGGACATGAATTCATAGAAAATCATCTTCATTGGGTACATTGAAGAGACTCTTGGGTACAAATTGATGGATCCAAAGACCGAGAATGGTCTACACTAAAAAATTTGTCGAGTTTATTGAGAAGAAGGAAGAAGAGACTCACCGGATGTAGATTTTTCACTAATTGTAAAAAGTTAAGCTCATGTTCCCTCAAATTATGAAAGTGAGGATAGGGATGATGTTGTCGATATGATAGAACCATGACCCACGGGAACATTTCGAGTGTATGCCCAAGTGGTGTACTAGCACATTACGAGATGCAAGAACGGATGCTCCATTTGGATATAACCACCCCCAGGAAAGAAGATTAGAGAGAAAGTTAACATTCCTTTGATGGGTAGATTTATTGAATCGATGAGCCCTCTACAGTCTAGGAATCTCTATAATCAAAACCTTGGAAAGATGCCATGGACTCGAATATCAATCAATGATAGAAAATAACTCTTGGTAGCTTGTCGATCTTCCACCAAGGAAGAAACCCATTGGATGCAGATGGATATTCAAAACGAAGTACAAAGTAGATGGGACAATGGAAAAGTATAAAGTGAGACTAGTAGAAAAGGGGTATGCATAAAAAGAAGGAATTTAGTACAAGAAGACATTTGTTCCCACAGCTAGGATCAAAATGACCTAGATGATCTTTGCTCTTGCTGCACAATGTTGTTGGAAATTCCATCGATGGATGTAAAAATTCCCTTCCGAATGGATATTTACAATAAGAAGCCAACATAACTCTACCCGAGGGATATGTAGTACTGGTTAAGAAGCAAAGGTATGCGAGACTCGGGAAATATCTGTATAAATCTATGTATTTCCTTAAACAGACACACCTTTGGGCATGGTACATCAAGATTGATGAGCATCTCATATTTGTTAGAAATCTATACGATCCCAATCTTTACCTCAAAAATAAAGGGGATGATATTGTTATTGTCATTGTCTATGTCGATGATCTAGTCATCACTAGGAGTACAGTGAGGATGATCAATGCAACAAAGAAAGATCTTAATAGATCATTCGACATGACCAATCTCGACATAATACACTATTGTCTTGGATTGGAAGTATGTAAAGAGAATCACAATTTTTTTCTCGGATGAAATATACCAAGACAAAGCTAAATTAATCCAGGATGATGGATTACACACCAATTTCTACACCTATGGAGAACATATTATAGTTATCTCGTTCAAATCCATCTCCTGAGGTAAGTGTCACTCTCTATCGGCAATTGATTGGGAGTCTCATTTATTTGACCTACACTAGATTAAATATCAGCTTTGCGGTGATCTACCTATCCAAGTTCATGCGGGAACCCAAAGTGTGTCATTGGAAAGCAGCGAGACACATATTGAGATATCTCAAAGGCTTAATGAATCTTCATCTAAAATACAAGAATAAGGACAACTTCTTCTTGACTGGATATTCAGATTCAGATCATGTAGGAAACATTGATGACAAAAAATCTACTTTCGGTTTTGTGTTCTTTATGGGATCTAGACCAATATCATGGGGAAGAAAGAAACAACACTTCGTTTCTCGATCTTCCATAGAATCCAAGTATCATTTTGCAAGAGAAGCTTTCTATGAAGCAATTTGGCTACGTCACATCTTTGGAAGGACTTGGAATACCACATGACAAACTTACCACCATATATGTTGACAATGAAGGTGTTCTCAAACTTGGCCACAATCCAGTTTTTAAAGAGAGAACAAAACACATTGAAGTACGGGTTCATTTTATATGCAAACATGTGTTGAAGCATAACATCCAAACTTCAATTTTTTCCAACATCTCGAACAATGGGCGAGATATCTTCACAAACTCACTTGCACATGACAAGTTTGAGTTGTTCGAGAGTTCCTCTCCTCATCCATTGAGACAATGCACAACTAAGGGGGTGTTAGGTTAATTATTATTTACCTAATATATTAATTATGCATTTCATATTAATTAATATATTTAGTGTTTATATGGTTATATTTACTTATAAACCATATTATTATTTTATTTAAACAATACGGATGTTGTTATATTATTTTAACAATATTATAATAGTGCTTCCCGGATGTAATATTGGAAGCTTATGTAATCTGGAATATGGTTGCACCTGTGCAACTTAGTTTATTTTTGTATTAGCTTATGCATGTACTTGTGCAACATCCTTTATTGATTGTATCTAGCTATACAATAATACATACACATACACACACATATATATATATATATATATATATATATATATATATATATTGCTCTTGTGTATATGGTTGATTGAGTTTAATAAATTTATCGGGCTTACGCCCTATTGCTCAATCTAAAGGTCTTTCATTGAATAAAAATTAGCATGCCAAATTCGGTTATAGTGGGTTTCATTGTTTATTTAATGTTTGTGTATTTTATTTTTTTAATGTACTCTATATTTGTAGGCCGAATTTCCTTAATAAAACTGAGTTATTTTGGTAATTTTAGACTACAAATATCAGTTGGAAGCATTAAAAGAAAATAATAATTAACTTCTAGTAATATACTTACTAGTTATGGTTTGCTGATAATTTAGTTTCACTTTAGAAGACAAATCTCATTTCCTATGAATTTGGGGCAGGAGGCTTAACTTATTGACAAAAATTCTCATAAGTTTTGGTGAAAAGGTTGTAATAAGGTTGGGAATTTGCAAGTTGTAAAAGGTCGGAATTTGTGATGGCTATGTTGAAGGAAAGGGGTTCGCTCAAAGTTTATATAGAGGAGTCAACGGATTCCGTATTTTGAGGTTTAACGTTAATGTAATACCATCTACAATTCCATTCAAAGTGTAATTTCACTACAATCAAATGAACTATAAACACAATATCAATGATGGCATCCTAGCGACCACTAAACTAGAGTATGCTCTTTTATTTAATCGTTATTTTGAATTATTAAAATGTTGAACCTAACGTCCACTATGTCGTTACTTTAAATAAGGAAAAAAAATTTAGCGTTCGCTAAGATTTTTCTCCCATAAGATGTTATGTGAATTATGTGTTTCAAACAATATACCTTATGGGAACTACATAAGGCTTTATCCCCTTATATGGTATGTAGTGTAACTATTTTCTCCAGTAGATACATTTTAGTTAACATGATATAATTATAATCAATGAAAAACACTACTTGATCTAAAGTTGTACGAATAGTGTTTACAATGACCTTAATGGTAGGAGCCTCACGATCACTAAGATAGGTTAGGATTTATTATTTTATCACAATTTTCAATAAAAGAAACAGATTGAAAGTAGTGCTCGATGTGTCATTACTTTCTACAAGTAATGAAACTAAGCATTAGGTAAACAATTTTCTAATATGAAACGTTGTGAGGAGAACCATACTTATGTTTAGGAAAAGTGTAATCCTTCCCATTTTTTTAATAGCTTGTTGTGGAATTTCCCACCTAGCACTAAGCTTAAAATATCGTACTTATAGTAGTTATAGACATTTAGACATAATGAATAAAATATGTCCGATATACATATATTTCACATTGTCTAATGTAAAAAAATGATGAGCTATCACTAACTCCATTAATGTGATTTGTTGGTCAAATACTCTCCTCAAAATACCAAACATTAGATCTTATGACTGTTATCCTTTAAACATTTTCATTATTCTTTTTACATGTATCTAATCCTCACTACTACAATATGATCAATATACACATAAATCACATAGTTTTGTAACATAAAAACTCACAAGCCACTACAAAATCTCTTGAAATACCAAATATTACATCATAATGTCCTCTATGGTTTATAATTAAAAAGGTGTAAGTGGCTTAAAAATGGTTTTAGGTTGATCTTTTATATGTTTAATAGAATTTTATATGCCAATAAAGTGTTTATTATTTAACATTCCTATCATGCCATCTATATAGTGTTATGGCTTGTTTGGATCGTACATAATACTATAAAAAATTGAAAATGGTTTCATAAATATCAATGCATCATAATTCAATTTCACACTTTTAGAAATAAAGTGTTATTATTGATTTGATCAACAAAATATGAATTATTATGAAGCAGTTGAATGATACATAAGATTTCCTATCAAATCCAAGTGGTCACTAACCATTAAGTTAATTACTATGTTATGTTACATACTAAAGAACTCTAGAATTTTTGTCCATTTGGGTACTATTTACATTCCTTAAAAGAAAATGTGATAAAAACACTTTAAAGTTTAGGAATGACCTTATTATTAATGGATTTTACTCTAAATATAGGTAAAATTTCTTGCATTGTTCGCACACCATTGAGAAAAAATGCATTCATCATAAACGGTATTTGTTGGAAGACAAGAGACGAGGAATAGTTTGTGGAGTTTAATTCCCGAAAACTACCATGATGATTTTATAGATTCCAATCACGAGGAAGTTGGTTTTGTTATATTGTTAGAAGTTATTGATTTGGGGACAATGCATGTCCGGGTGGAACACTTTGACTTTGAAAAAACTAAATGTCTTATTCTAGATATGGATTTAGATGTTGGGTAAGTGCACGAAGTTGGTGGACAATCCGTGGACATAAAAACACTGAAAAGAAGGTACCGCGATCGCGGTTCTTGAATTCTAGGTTCGGTAATTACCGAACCTCAAACCGCGATCGAGAACTCGACACAAAATTTAACGGTCCATGACTCGTTATTTTCCTCATTTTCATTTCAAACCACAACTTTTCCTAAACGTTTTCACTCGTGCTTTCAATACTATCTCAAAATTGCTCATCGGACTTCTGGATAGTGATAGATTCAACCATACCACCAAGACGAGGAGGTAAGTCCCCGATTGTAATCATTTTTTTGCATTTTCATGGGTTTTTTGAAATGTTTGTTTATGTATACAATTTTCTTGTTTTATCAGTTGGTCGGCAAGCTCGAAATCGTGCAAACTATCAAAACATTCCTCAAAACCCTCCGAACATTCCTCAAAACCCTCCTCCAAACATAGATCCGCCTCTTGTGGCTCCTTCTATCCCCACTGAGCCAGCAGGAACGCAAGATAATATCATTGGAAGAATCCAAGAAAATAAAATTGTCATTGAGAACCTAATTATTTGTATGTACTGACTTACCCTCGTGAGTCTATTGTTGTCCCTGCGATGCGTCAACAACAAATTGATAGGGATCATGACATTGTGGTAAGATTTCACATGCATTTTAACTAAATTGTACAAGTTTCTAAATTTTGAATGTATTTTAAAATTTTGGGTGTTAAAAACTTGTTGTTTATGAATGTGCAGGTTAGGTTGCAGCATGCTTAGAGACACCTAGGACCACACGAATGAAATCCGTAGTGGCATTTCCCTCCACTACATCCCCAGGTCGTGGACATGCTACTTCTAGCAGGGCGAAGAGAGGGAAGATGTTTCATGAGTAGATTTATAGTCCACCTGGATGACACATATGTGGTCATGAGTAGATTCACAGTCCATTGTATATATATATATATAGCCTTTTGCGACCGCATGTGGTCCCATATGTACATTATGACACGTGCTTAGTTCGAGATGTATACATACATTATGAACTTATGTACATATATATTTTCAGAGACGTGCGCGTCTGGAGCACACTTTGTTTGATTCTTATATATATATATATATATATATATATATCAATCGTATAAACAAGTCAACATGGCGAGTCTCCTTTTGATTGTATATTGTAGGTTCCGTAATGGAGTTTGAGATCTAATTTTTTTCTTGGTGAAGATACAACAAGTGCTGATGCAAAAACATTTGCGAGAACACATGGTATAATTATAGGAAGAAGTGAGGGAAAAGTTGAAAGTTACTAATGCGCAATATAAATTAGTTGTAGATGCCGGTGAGAGAGTAAATGTATTTGAAGAAGGAGATATGGTGATGGTTCATCTTAGAAAGGAGAGGTTTCAAAATGGACTTATAATAAACTAAAGTATAAGAGTATTGAACCATGTAGGATTATGAAGAAAATGAGTGATAATTCCTACAAGGTGAAGCTACATAACAAATTTTCTATTTCACCGGTGTTTAATGTTTCTAACTTATATAAGTTTCCATATCATGAGGAAAATGCCATGGAGGAGGAAAAATAAAATTTGGATTAATAGATTTCGAAGAAGAAAAAGGAAAGAGTAATGCATGTCTTGGACCAATAGACAATCACTACTATACATGTGGGAGCTATAAAATATATTTGGTGCATCGGGAAGGTTTGCAACAAGAGGAAAATAATTATATTCTGAGTTGGATTTGAAGAAGATTGACAATGAAAAATTAGGTGAGTTACATCAAGCTGAATTCGCGGGAGGAAAAATCTTTTCAACCAAGGGAGAATGATGTGGGAACACAACTTGTGAAGGCCATAAATTTTGATATGACCATTGGATCATCTTGAAAATTTTCAGGGTGGAATATCTCGATTAATAATATTTTATGACCAACATTACAATAATTTTTTTTTTCATTTCGACATATTAGCGGGGCCGAAATCCTTCGTCTAGTGGTCAAAAATAGGCTTCGAAGGATTTTTTACTTTTTTCTAGAACTTAGAGTTTCAATAACTTTTTCTATGCTTTAAAGAATAATCCGAAATTTTGCGTGATCCTTCATTTGTCAAGGGATATTTTTTACCCAAATTTTGGCACCCATTCGAGGTGTCTTACTAGTAGGTAATTTTTGGCACTTTAGGGTTTTTTTAAGTTAATGTGAAATAAATTGAAGATTGTAATGATGTAAAAGATTAGTGTGGATTCCAGAATGAGAAGAAAGCTAGTTTTAAGCTTCTAGTTTCATTGTAAATTGTTTGTGTGTTTAAGAGGTATTTCAACCTCTTACAATTGGATCTACATCGATTTGGAATCGTGTATCATCATTATTAACCTTTGAATTTCATAAAAATTTATGGGTTCTTGATTAAATTGTGACTTTTTTATTATAATTAACAATAACTAATTGATAGTTATTTTAAATGTCCAAAACATCATTTTTCTATAATTATGTCTTCAAAATAACATATAACACATGAAACATCTTTATATTATTAATATTGAAGAGACATCTAAATGTACTTGAAATACAAGGCATGCATGCCCTTTCCTAATAGGATTCAAACTTATACTTGTGACATTTGTGAGACCTAGATTTATATATCATATATCTTAGCAATTTTAAACAGTGCATGTTGATTATCATATTTATTTTATTATATATGCATGTATCCATGCATGTATTTATGTTTGTAGTTGATAAATTTTGTTCATTCCACTTTCTATTGTAAATATACATGAAATTCAAGCTTTCACATGTCATTGATCACATTTTTTTATCTCAAACCATCAAGGTAATTAATTCTAATTATGTTATAGGAGTTATTTACAATGTCAATGTAGGTGGTGGTTGTTAAGTATGATATTTTTTGATGCTAATAAAAATGGAAGATTGATGACCATAGAGTTTTTTTCTTTGTTTTCTTAGAAAATACAATTAAAAATTTATGATATCATCTTCCTCATATGATGGATTTTGGAGACCCCACCCTTCTTTTTCTTTAGAACAATATTTTTGAGCATTATGCATGAATGTTGTGAGATTATGACCTACTATATGCAACCACTAGACATTTTTTAAATCTAATAAATTTAAAGTTGAATATATTTAAGATATAACATTTCATTGACAAACATTATTAATAACTTTTTTAGAAGAAGAATTAATAGAATTAATACACAATGATTTCAAAAAAATAAATTAAAAAATAATATATTTCTAGTTGAATATATTTAAGATGTAACTTATCATTGACAAACATTATTACTAGCTTTCTAAGGAGAAGAATTAATGCAATTAATACACAATGTTTTTCAACCCAAAAAATAAAATGAAACACTGATCTTCTCATTTATATGGTAAGTCAATCACCAATTTAGATGGCGTGTAAATCAATGCACATCTAAATATAGTTATATGGAAAGATTCTTAGGAGATAAAGAATTGATATTCAGGAAATTCCAGCCAAAGAGGAGCGCTAAGATCGTATGCATTGAACTACGTCCTCCCAAGATTTTTTCTAAATCTAGGGTCTGACGGATAGGTCACATCCTTTCCATTGGAGACATGTAGGTTTGAGAAATGCATATTTTGTTGGTGACAATAATATCGAGACTAGAAAAAGGACAATAGCTTCTTCACGCTACACAAACTAAAATTGTAATCTCTACAGCTATATCCCCGACTGTCAATATATTCAGAAATTTCTATCAGTCCCTAAGCTTTATCATTAACTATATTATTGAAACTATGTTTAGTGATGATAATAACATCGCCACTAAATAAATTTATGTAGCTCTTGAAAGGTATCCTTGGTATCGAGCGTCAGACAATGATTTCTCAAGCTTCAAATTCTTGTGAAACTTGTTAATAAAAACTCTGCAGCCTTATCTATATCGTCGTCTCCATTTCCCGTTGAATACTTAGGTTGAGAAGATTCATTACCCTTCTGAGGAGGATGAAACGGAGACTGAGATTCACAGGGCTCAAGTGGCCTTGCAGATTGTTTAGTGCGTTGATCTTCCTTCCTCGACCCTGATTTGCTTCCAGATATCTTTCGGATAAACCATTTGCCAACCATCTTTCTTATCACTCAATGATTTCTTACAAAAATTTCGTGCGTACCCACCGGATCCCACGAAGTACTAAGCAAACTGGAATTTTAACAATGAAGAAAATACTACACGATAAATTTATAAGTTGTAATCAAACTCTGTGGACATCTGTATCCCATGTTTGAAACCCGAAAAGGCGGCATTTTCCCTGTTAACCACATATGTTTATTCGATTCCAGCCAGCAAATTTGAAACCCGAAAAAGCTAAAATAGCTGTGAAGCATTTCAATTCATTGTTAAATAAATCTAAAAATAGCTGTTATGTTTTAAACAGGTTCTCGTGCGTACTCAAATACTGTGGGCGCATCAACGTTCCGGATCACGAATTTTTAAAGGAATTTAATTTTTCCGTGTTTTCCTTCTTTAGATGTTGTTCGTTAAATAAATTTGGCTTTTATGTGTTTTATGACTTTCTTTTTGTAGTTATGAAATCAGAATATGATCTTGACGTAGAAGTCGTGTTCTGCTTAAAGCCTGTCATGAAGACATAAAGTTAGTTCAAATTTTTAGGGACCAAGAAAATTAAACCGATCTAGTTTGCACTTATCTAAAAGAACATTCCATAAATTTAATAGTATACTTAAAAGTTGTGAGCAGACACTCCAGCAGGTCGTGTCATGCGGTGGTCGAAGAGTGAATGTCCAAGACGCAAACACATTTCCGTATGTGATACGCCGGGAGTCCTCCCAGTTCCCACCACCCAAATTGTATAGTAGCTGCCTAATTTGACAAAGTATGACGGTACCTAGCCAGGTGAATAGGTAACTACTAGCAATCGTATAAGTACTGCAGTGTGAATGCCAAAAGGGATTGGGTGGAGGAGTGAAGAGTGGAGGAGGTGTGAATGGTTGAATTTGAAGGAAATAAATTTGTTAATGGAATTTGCTAAAGGATAACTTAGAGGGGGAGTGGGGGAGGGATAGATGGATGGAACTAAAAAATGAGATGGGCAAGCTTATAGATAGGGAAGCTTGCAAATGTCTTTTTAACCATCTCGTCAAGTGTGTTAAATTATCTCGATTTAGAATTCAAAAAGTTATAATGTGTCTTTATTTTAAAATAGAAGAAACAATTAAATTAGTTGACAAATTTGAATGGAGAAGGTGTGCGTTGTTGGAGGAGCTCACGGTAGAAAATATCATGTCAATGCAATCTTGTTCAAGTGGGAGGGGCAAAGTATGTTCTCTCAGCAATGAGGGTGGTGCTATGTGAGGTGTAATTTTAGTATGGGATTATACCTACCTAGAAGATATGTGGAAGTGCAAGCTCGTGAATTTCGACATTGCCATCCCCAACTATTTTGGCATGGTTGCTAGCATGAAAATAGTAGGAATATTGACAATAATTATAATTTCCATCAATGACATGCAAAATAGAGAAATGATATCTCACAAAACAAATGGAGGACATAAATCTAATTCATGTGATGTTATGAATAGACTCGCCAACATTCCCGCTCAAAAGGATAACCATTCACACAATGCACATTCCTAGTAGAGGAGGTACCACTATTAAATGTCGAACATGATGCTAAATTTGAACTCTTCCTAAGCTATCAGGGAACCATGATGGCCCATGACAAAGGGGGAAGACTCAAGGAATTTACCTTCGCATCCTCATTCTTCTCATCATCAAAGGCTTTGAAGTGTCTCCTACACCACTGCCTATAAATAAGAAGCTTGCACATGCTTGAGTAAGTCACACATAACCACATTGGTAGTCTCCTTGATTGCTTCTTGTGGATATGGGTGCTTATTTCCCTAGCCTATGATTGTATGTAACTCATCTTGAACCTTCATTCTCTAAAGTGAAAAACATAAATTAATTTATGACCAAGCACAAAGAAAACAAAATATTAGAGAGAGATTAAAATATGTTGTATTGTACCCAAAGAGCATAGAACACATCATTCTCATCAAGCCTATCCTCCAAGAATGAAGTGGGCATAAATCAAGATAGAGAGAAAATGGGTTCAAAGGTAAAATAGTTTGTTAGTATTTCTTGCACTTCAATTGCACGACTTTTCATTGGCACTAATTAGTTTTTGTACTTATGTAAATTAGGAAATATTGAGTGGAAAAATATTTTTCATAAAATAAAAGGGTTAAAATCATTGGTTGAGATTTTAGTGTATGAATATCCACATTAGTATAACGAGGCATTATCTCCTCTCGATGAAGCAACACTGATATTTACACTTCCATTCCCTCCATTTAATGAAAATGACGATTAAGAAGTGAAATGGTTCCATGGTGTGTGTGTGTGTGTGTGTGTGTGTGTGTGTGTGTGTGTCTTGAAAGAGTGAAAAATATTATGACGATCTTTTTTTTGTATATGCTACACTTAATTTTAAAAAGACAATTATATAGTCCATCTACCACACTTTAATAAAACAACATTGATATTACGTGAATATCTCATGTGGATGGCTCCTTATCAGCTTTGTGTCAATGAAAATTAATTTAGAAACCCTTCATTCTAAAAGAGCACATGCAATAGTGTGTTAAATTTTAATAAACAATACATACATATATTAATATAACTTGTATGGATACGAATCCTTGCAATTCCCTTGGATTTTTGGGAATCTATAACGCCCACAAAGTTCTAGTCTCCAATTATGGTAAAAAAATAATTTAAAAGAGGTTTGTAAGGTTAGACATTATCCACAATTAATAAATTTCTTGGTTAAAGTCTTTCTACACAAGCTTGTGAAAGGTCGAATTAAATATTATTAATTTACTTCCTAAAATATATTTATGGTTTAAAACAATACATTTACCAAGTTCCATAAGTTTAATTAATTATCATGCACCAAGATTACTTTATTTTCTAACACAAAAGTTTAATTATTTTGCCTAGCCACTAAGTGGCCCCATTCACCCCATTACCCATGCACTTTTTAATTAAATTTCATTCCCACAAAAATACCTCCCACTTAAGTGAGGTAGGGTTTAATCTGGGCCATTATATTGAATCTATCCTAGCCCTTAGATTTGGGTTGCCCTAAATATCCTTATGGGTTTATTTTTATTTCTATTTTCCCCAAATCATCCTCATTTGTTCATTCTTTTTTTTGCAGGTTTGGAAGAGGAGAAGGCATGAAATTAAGAAGTGCAACCATGGATAAATTTCCTTGGTTCTAGTTGTAATGGAGAAATCTTCCTCCATTATTCTCTTCATAGTTTATTTTAGACAAGGGTTTTCTATTGTAAGGTTCCTCATTTGCTTATTGTAGAGATTCCACCATGAATCTATTCTTTTTGCTATTTAATATATATACATTCTTTGAGTTCAAAAATTGGGGAAAACCCCATTTCATTAAATCTATGAAATTTTACACATTTGGATTCCCATAAGATGATTTATAAGCTTAAAAATTAAATTTGATCAATTAATAGTTGGTGGAAGCTTCGTCTTGAATTTTTAAAGCTTAGATTTTATTTGAATTCAATGTGGATTTGTTTATAGTTGTGATTTTTATTTTTCCATAAGAAGTTACAAAACCACCCCCCTAAGAAAATTAGTGGTCCTATGATCATCACCCTGCTGTTGGGTGGTTCATCGACCACCTCTCTACGTTGAGAGGTGGTTCAGAAACTACCACTCTGCAGAGGGCGGTGGTTGTGTTTCCTGAAAATAAAACCTTCAATTCAAGAATTTATAAAAAAATCTACTTCAATTGGTTTTTAAGGAAATATTAAGTTTAATTAAGGTGCCTACAATTCATTAGTTGATAGGTTGATATCATATCTTCATTTCATAACTTAAAATTACCAAATACATAGCTTTTCCATTCAAACATACAACCTTCAACAATATGAAATGTAAGTCTCTTTTAATAACTATACTTTGAGATTTTTATTTTTATTTTTTAACTAAACAATACAAATATGGTAATGAAAGTTGCAAGAACATCCTTTTGCAATACAAGAACTTCTAATCCATTTCTTTTCCTCAATGATGATCTTGTAACAAAACAAGGAATAACTACACAACACTTTCTTGCGATAACAACTTTCTTTTCTAAGATATTAACTATCCTACAACTTTGAATAACATACAAGTGTAGGAGATTTTTATTTCAACCAATGTACAACTCAACTTTTCTTCTTTCACTATAATACTTCAAATTGGAGTAAATGAATGTACAAGATTTCCTTTAAATATACAAGAGTTACAATCTTCCACTCTAAGTGGGAACAATAATATGATTTACAACATGGAGGTTCTCCCAACAAACTCAAAACACAAATTTTCTTTCAAGGTCATCTCCCAACTTTTAGCTTTCAACTTGCATCCTTCAACTCTTCAAATATTGGATCATAATACAAATAAAGGGGTATATGTGATGCTCTCCGCCCAACCTATAATCCAATAAGAGGAGAATCCATAACCTTATTGGCCCCTGAGCCCTAACCAAAGATCAATATGGGGTATCATGCAATATTTTAAAACTTTTACAAGAGGCTTCACAACAAGAAATCCATAATAACAAAAACAAATAACACATTCAAACAAATTAACAATTTCCCAAACAAGTAAAAAGGATTGAATACAACAATCCAACAACGATCAATGGAATCAACTCCAAGCACAGTAAAGATACAACTCCAAAATAGAAACTCCAAGTATGAAAACCAAGACCAAATTTCCAAAAGTGCAAGAGATGCAAATAAGGCAAATAACCCAAAATCCATTAAAATCATCCAATAAATAGAAACGGGATGTGAGGATGATGAGGTGCGTCCATTAAGGATGTCACTTCATCATCCCTTCATTCTGATACACAAGTCAAACACCTAGCCCAAATCAATTAAATGCAAATGTAAGACTTATGACATGCCCACATGACACTCCAACTTGCACACCATGCTTATCAAGGAAAAACTTAAATGTGGTAAGTAACAAGTGCAATTATTTACCCTTTTTACACTCAAAAATGCATTAAAATGGTCAAAATATGTCCCATACTTCATAAGTAGGGTTGGTAGGAGAGTTTGAGATGTGAGGGACAAGGTTAACTTGTCCCTCAAGTCTCCAAAAGTGGCCAACAAGGCCAAATTCGAATTTGGGAAGGATTGTAGATTAAACACCACCAAAATGCATTTAAGTCCATTGAAATAATGCAACAAAAAAGGAATATCTACCCCATTTATTGCCTACATGACATAATTTCCCTTATAATTCAGATTTAAGCTAAACTAGTAAATTAAGACACATTAACAAGTATTAATAAAGTGACAATATTTCACAAATAATTAAATACATGAACACAAATTAAAACAAACAAAATTAAAGGAAAGGAATAGGGTAAGTGCAGTAAGTTGGTGGACAATTAAGTGGACATAAAAACCCAATATTTAGGTACCGCGATCGTAGTTTATAAACCGCACTCGTGTAATTATTGTTATAGGTTCAGTGATTTATGAACCTTAAACCGTGATCGCGGTCCTTTGAGACAAATAAATAAACCTACGACTCCTCATTTCCCCCATTTTTCCACTGCAACCACAATTTCTCCTAGAACTTTGGCACTTACGCTTTGAATACCCCTAAAAATTACTCTTGAACTTCTAGATCGTGATATTTTTAACCATGTTTGAATTTTACGTTATTTTTGTGATTTTCATGGGTTTTCAATTTTTGTTTAAAGTATACAATTGTTTTGTTTTGTCGGTTTCTCAACAAGCTTGTAATCCTACAAACCGTTAAAATATTCCTTAAAACCCTCCAAACAATCCTCAAAACCCTCCAAAAATTCATCAAAATCTTGCTCCAAACATAGATCTCGCCTCTGTGGATCCTTCTATCCCAACAAAACTAGCGGGAACAAAAGTTGATATCATTGGAAGAATCGACAAAATAAAATTGTCATTGAGAACCTTATTGAGACTAGAAGACAAAATCATGCCACAAATTTTTCCCTGCATGACTTTAGCCAATACATTGCAAACATTGATTGGTGAAGTTGACTTCGTAACCAACCAAATAAAAAGATGGAATACCTTTAGAGGTGATTGTAGGCAGTGGTATGTAGATCAATTCTCTCATGCAGCTGTAAAAGAAATTTTTTTTTGAAAAGATCACATTTGTGCATTATTTACTGACCCAAGAACCAATGCCCCTTGGAGCCACTTGCAAATGGTTCCCAATTCATTGGTGCCATGATAAATGAATCAAGAACAATTTTTGGGACCGATGGTGGATGGTTTTTAATTATCCACCATGTAAAAACAATGAGGTTCCTCTCTATTTTTTAAAGAAATTATGTTACGAGTTTGTGCTTAATGAGGTCCCAAATTATTTTGACTTGTCTAAGTTTTATGGGCTAGGATGTGGCTCTGCGCACGAGTAGACCTAGTGCACGCGTAGGTCAACCAAGATCCCCCATGCCCCAAAACTTCCATTGCCTTCAGTTATCCCTCCTACAATGAAGGAGGTTGTGGAGATTGGAACACTACATGCATTGAGGGAGCTCATTGACACTCTGACCCAACATAGTGAGCAGATTCCATCTGGTGATGTTGGTGGAGGCGCCAATTCTAGCACACCACACCATTGTGGATTATGTGGTGTCGTATGCACTACGTGTGAGACATCATTTGTTGGATCACATGATTTCTTTTCTCTAGATGAGATGATGGCAAATGTTTTGAAACTAGTGCAAAGGATCTTGGTCTTTCAGAGGTAAATGTCAAATAAATATTTAATATATATATACAATAGTTTAATTCATGTTTGAGATTTTAATATATATGTATTTGATTGTACGTCATGTACATACATGTAAAAACTATTTTTTTATTTAATTTTAAATAGAAAGATCCGGTGAAGGAAACATCTCGTCATTCAAATCGACATGTTAGCTACTATAACTAGGCATGTTACAAATGTAAGTTTCAAGGTGTACTTCAATTTCAAATTTCATTCGATTGTGCACTTATTTTATTATAATGTTTCACCTATACATGTACATACTAATATATGTTTGTCTTTTATACAGGATCTGGCGGGTCATCATCGCCCTCGGAACTAAGGCTACTAGCATGCCTCACGTGACTATTACGCAGAGTTAGTTTCCTTTACACTTTGTTTCTAACTATGGAAGTTCACATGGATTATGCTTTGGGTCTATTATGTGGTATTCATGTAGATTAATATTCATTTTTACATTTTTTTATAGCTTATGAGTGGTAGAGACTCCTCCATATATGTAGCTGTGGAGGTTGCTTGAGATCTTTGCCATAGCATCTGCAGATCAACTAAGCGAGGTACAATTTTTCAAATTCGTTAAATGTTGGAGGAATTATTTCTTATTACTTAAATCTTCAATATCAAATTTTGCACATGAAATATTTAATTTGGAATTTAATTATTTGTATGTAGCTTACCCCTCTTGATTCTATTGTTTTCCCTGTGACGCGTCAATGAAAAATTCATAGGGATCATGACATTACGATAAGATTTCACATGCATTTTAACAAAATTTTAAGTTTCTAAATTTTGAATGTATTTTAAGAATATGGGTGTTAAAAACTTGTTGTTTATGAATGTGCGGAGTTAGGTTGTAGGCACGATTAGAGACACCTAGGACTACAAAAATAAAATCCGTAGTGGCGTCTCCCTCCACTACATCCCTAGGTCATGGACATGCTACTTCTAGCAAGGCGAAGAGAGGGAAGATGTTTAATGATTAGATTCATATGACTGGATCTACATAGATATATATATGGGCCATCTAGTCCGATTTCATGATTCTTCATATAGTCCATTGTATATATCTAGCCTTATGGAACTACATGTAGTCCTATATGTATGACACACTTAGTTCGAGATGTACACATGTTATGAACTGATATTTTTAGAGACGTGCGTCCATCACACTTAGTTCAAGATGTACACATGTTATGAACTTATATTTTCGAGAGACGTGCATCCAAAGACACTTAGTTTGATACATTATATATCCATGTGTTGGTTTTCATAACAATATTACTTCTATGTTTGATTCAATTTCATTGCACATGATATCTTTCTATGTATGTATGTTCTATGTATATTAGTTCTATATGTATATTTTATTTAAAATTAAAAAACTATGGTGCAACATATATGAATATAACGTTACTTATGGTGCGACATTGCATGGTTTGATTGTTAAGAAATTAAGGAAAGCATTTAAATATGTATTGTTTTAGAGGTTATCTCATTAATAGGGCATATCCCATTGATCAATAGATACACCTTAATATCTCTTTATAATTTGGTGCTATGCCAATCAACTAAGAAGTTACACATGATTTGATTATCATAAGTATATTCACTTCCTATTAATTCCTATATGTTTTTGTATTTAAGCACACACTTTAAAAACCCCATTTTTGTATACCCTACAATCCTTCTAGTCCAAAATACACATTTTTGTGAGCAAGTTTGTCAAATAATTCACGTCCTTACCATTCCAAGGTATTTGAAAAAAATTCAAGGTTCTTCAATGAATTTTAAAATGATATATCACTTGGAATTTGTGAACATTCTTTACATATTTATTTAGGATGTTTGTACATATGTTATGACATATCAATCTAGATAAGAACACATAAATATGTATGTAATGTATATTGTCAAATAATTCACATCATGGCGGGCTCTAGGGAGGCCCGGATTGGTGTCAGACCACATCATGGCGGGCTCTAGGGAGGCCTAGATTTGATTATCCTAGGAAATGAATGGAGGTGAGTAGTGAGAAGTCATGCCTCGGGACGTCATGTCACTAAAATGACTGCACCGACACATCCAAGTGGCCAAGTGAATTGTAAAGGAGGCATCGTTTCGGTGCACGACAACATCGTTGCTTCCGAGCTACTTCATTCGTGTATAGTCCCTTAAGAGCCCTGAGAGCAAAAAATCATTCAAATTCTATGGGTGACTACGAGAGAATCCATGGAACCTAAGGACGTCTTGTCTAATCCTACACCTCAAGTATAGGGATCTATGCAATATCTTGTCTCTTAGCTTTTTTCCTTCTCTAATTGGTGCTCTCACCGCCCTATTTTTTACAAACATGAAAAATAGTGCAATTTGACACATTATAAGGTTATCAAACACTGGATCATGGCACAAAATTGACTATGTTGACACGTTAAATTTCCAAGGTGAACACTATAGGAGGCATCAATTTTGAGTGCGACAACATCGTTGCTTCCGGGCTACTTCGTTTAGACATAGTCCCTTAAGAGCCCTAAGACCAAAAAATTGTTCAATTTCGACGAGTGACTATGTAGAATCCGTGGCACCTAAGGCAATCTCGTCGATCCTACACCTCGAGGTAGGGACCCTATACAATGTTTTGTCTCATTTTTTTCCTTCTCTAATCGGTGCACTCGCTGCACTATCATTTCTGCAAACGCGTGAAATAGTGCAATTTGAGATAGGGTAAGGCTATCAAACGGTATATTTTGTAAAGAGTGGGTCATTGCACCAAAACTAATATCTTTGACACATTCAGGTGGCTAGGTGAATGCTAGAGGGGGCATCGTTTTGGTGCGTGACAACGTCATTTCTTCTGGGCTACCTCGTTTGCGCGTAGTCCCTTAAGAGCCTTGAGACCAAAACATTGTTCAACTTCGACAGGTGATTACACGGACTCCACCGTACCTAGATATATCTCATATGGTCCTACACCTTGGCATAGGGACCCTCTAAAATATCCTATCTCAGTTTTTTACTTATCCAATCAGTGCTCTTGCTGCCCTATTGTTTGTAAACATGCAAAATAGTACATTTTGACACAGTCAAGGATGTCAAATGGTATATTTTGCAAATGGTGGCTCATGGCACCAAACTGACTATTCCAAAATGTTTGGGTGGCTAGGAGAATGCTAGAGGAGGATTCGTTTTGGTGCACGAAAATATCTTTGCTTAGGGCTACCTCATTCGGGCGTAGTTCCTTAAGAGCCCTGAGACCAGAAAATCATTCAACTTTGATGGGTGGCTACGCAGACTCCATGGAACCTAGAGACATCTCATATTATCCTCCACCTCGGTGTAGGTACCCTCTACAATAGTGTTTCTCAAAATTTTCCTTCTCCAATCGGTGCTTTTGCCTACCTATTGTTTACAAACACGTCGAATAGTGTAGTTTGAGCGGGTGTAAAGGCTCATCAAATGGTATATTTTGAAAATGGTGGGTCATAGAACCAAACCAACTACATAGAAACATCTAGGTGCCAAGGTGAATTCTACAGGAATCATCATTGTGGTTGTAAAAACGTCATTGCTTCCGGGCTACCTCGTTCGGGCATAGTCCCTTAAGATCCCTGAGACCAAAAAATTGTTCAACTTTAACGAGTGGCTACACGTACTTTGTTACACCTAAAGACATCTTGTTTGATCCTAAACCTCATCATAAGGACCCTCTACAATATCCTGTCTTAGTTTTTTCCTTCTCCAATCGGTGCTCTCACTACCATATTGTTTGCAAACACGCTGAATAGTGTAGTTTGAGCCAATGTAAGGCTGTTAAATGGTATATTTTGTAAACGATGGGTTGTGGCACCAAACCGACTGTGTGGAAATGTTTGGGTCGCCATGTGAATGCTAGAGGAGGTGTTGTTTTAGTGCTTGACAACGTCGTTGCTTCTAGGCTACCTCCTTCGGGCATAGTCCCTTAAGATCCCTAAGACCAAAATATCATTCAAATTCGACGGGTGGCTATGCACACTCCGTGGCATCTAAGGATGTCTTGTTTGATCCTACACCTTAGCATAGCAACCCTATACAATAGCTTTTCTTGGTTTTTTCCTTCTCCAATCGGTGCTCTCGCTGCCCTATTATTTGCAAACACGTCAAATAGTGTAGTTTGAGCCATTGTAAGGATGTCAAATGGTATATTTCATAAAAGGTGGGTCGTCGCACGGAACCGAATCCGTGGACACCTCGGGGTGGCCACGTGAATGCTAGAGGAGGATTTGTTTCGGTGCAAGACAACGTCGTTGCTTCCGGGCTACCTTGTTCGGGCGTAGTCCCTTAAGAGCCCTGAGACCAAAAAATTGTTCAACTTCGACAGGTGACTATAAAAACTCCGTGGCACCTAACGAAATCTCATTTGATCCAACACATCTATGTAGGGACCCTATATAATATCCTATCTTATTTTTTCCTTCTCTAATCAATGCTCTCGTTGCCCTATTGTTTGTAAATGCGCCCAATAGTGTAGTTTAAGCCAGCGAGTGTATGACTATCAATCAAGTATATTTTGTAAATGGTGGGTCATGGCACAAACACGAATGCACAAAAATGTTCAAGTGGAAAGGTGAAATCTACGGGAGGAGTATTTTTGGTGTGTGAAAATGTTGTTGCTTCAGGGCTACCTCGTTCGGGCATAGTCCCTTAAGAGCCCTGAGACCAAAAAATTGTTCAACTTCGGTGGGTGATTATGCGCACTTTGTGGCACCTAAGGATATATCATTTGATCCTACATCTTGGTGTAGGGACCCTCTACATTATCTTATCTCAGTTTTTTCCTTCTCCAATCGGTGCTCTTGCTACCCTATTGTTTGCAAACACACCGAATAATGTAGTTTTAGCCAGTGTAAGGCTGTCAAATGGTATATTTTGTAAATGGTGGGTCATGGCACTTAAATGACTGTGTGGAAATTTTAAGGTGGACAAGTGAACACTATATGATGTTTCTTTTTAGTGTGCGATAACGTTGTTGCTTAGGGCTACCTCGTTCGGGCGTAGTCTTATAAGATCCCTGAGACCAAAAAATCGTTCAACTTCGACGGGTGGCTATGTAGACTCCGTGGCACCTAGACATGTCTTGTCTGATCCTAAACCTCAGCATAGGGACCCTCTACAATTACCTGTCTTAGTTTTTTCCTTCTTCAATCGGTGCTCTCGCTGCCCTATTGTTTGCAAATGCACTTAATAGTGTAGTTTGAGATAGTGTATGGTTGTCAAATGATATATTTTACAAACGGTGGGTCATGGCACTAAACCAACATGTAAACACATAGGGACTATGTAAACACTTAGGGAGGTGTCTTTTTTGTTCTCTAAGCTCCAGTTTCTTGGGCTACCTCCACCGAGCAAGAACCCCCTCCACAGGTACATAAATCCTTGTTAATTGCTTCTCTTTTCTTGTAAAACAATAAAAGCTTCTCTTAGCTTCATTAATTTACAATTCTCTACTATCGGTGCCAACCATGTGAAGGTGGAAGCTTTTATGGCACCACTAATCTACATATTAATGTGTTAGTCAAATAAATTTAAGTTTCAAATCAAAACAATACTAGATATATACAAAATACAAAATTTAATAAAATATATGAAATTAAATTTAGCTAACTAACAAATTTATATATACCAAAGAAATCATATATACGAGACATGAGCATTGTAAATTCATTCAAATGAACCATCGGGATCGAATCTACTCTCGAACCTTCCAAAGAATATTTTTATTAGGCCTTCCTTGATATCTATACAACTGAATATTTGTCGCTAGAACTAGATGTGAATATAGGATTATTTTCTTGTGTGTCTCAAAGCCTTCAAACATGCAAAGAGAGTATTTTTTAATGGATACCATCGAAGCCAAGTTCCAAGTAACTACCAATGACACCGTAGAGTACTCAATATCTTCGCCATCTATAAGGGAGAAGTCAACTTCTTTCTTTCCTCGATGCATGATGAAATAAAAATACTCTGTTCCTTCTTCATTTCCTTCTGTTAAAATAATGCAAACACATGTCCTAAAAAAATAAAGGTTTCAACTCAAATTTAAATTGTACTTATTAAAATTTCAATGGACATAACTCAATAAAAAATTTGTAAATAACAATAAATACCTTATCACACAAAAATCAAAAATTTTTCAGAGTCCTTGGATGTTGCAACTTCATCTGCAGAAACAAGTCGTAATGCTTATGGAATTTGATAACTAGGATGTAGAGTTAGAGACCTACAAATCCATCCATCCATCCATTCTTGTGAATCACAATCAGCAGTGAGAAATTCGATACAAGATACACAAAAATATGTCAACTTTCTTGTCCATGTGGCCAACAACGTATTGTCTAAGCTACAAAATGAGTGCATATCTTTGGAACAAGTGAGTTTCATACAATCCTCATAGTTAGCAATTTTTATTCATCTATCAACTAAAAGTATCGTGAACCGTGGAAATTTCTTGAGAAGCTTGAGCCATGTTGTCAATACACCATTCAACTATACTCTTTGCATCTTTCAATTTAGCACCATCTTTTACTTGAACTCTTCACTTGCAAGAGATATTTTCACACATGCCCCTGCACCTTCATGCTCTCCTTTTCCATGTCAGCGTTAGTGAAACTCCAAATATGTTTCACACCCATCTTCACGTGCATCCATCTCATCAATAAAACATTCGTGAATTATTAAACTAAGAACATGCAATTATCTAACCATATATAATGTTGTTTGAAGTGGATGTCCCTATCTACACAAGTTTCCATAAAATAAATGGAAACACCCTTGCACAAATTAAGTAGAATGAGTATGATCATCACTGATATAAAATTGGTACTCTCTTAAAAAAATTTGATCATTATCTGTATTGTCAGGAGAATGTATAAATGTTGTATGTACAAAAATGGAAACTTGTAATGAGTTGTAATATTGTGATTGAACCTTCATTTGTGGTTGCAATGTGTAATTCTCTACAAAATCGACCACTGAAACAATAGTACCAATAAGAAATGTTTCTTTGCATATATTGAATTGTTCATCCAACCATTGAGCTTTGTGTGTATGTCTAGCATACTCATAAACAATTTCATCCATAAATTTTCTCATAAATTGAAAAACAGGCATATGTTCGGTAACTAGCTCACACTGTTTAGACTCTTTTCCATCTTTCAACTAGTATGTAATTGATTTATATTTATCAAACTCAACTAAATTATTTCCTATTGCACCTTCAATTTTCTCATGGATGAAACTTTCCAATTTAGGTAATCCGTCACATGTACCACAACTTCCATCTAAACAATCCTGACTATAAAAAAATTGTCCAACTTCTTTTTCAAAAAATATCATAGGAATGAAATCCTTGGAAGATATTAGACAAACTTGAACACCACATTCCGATAACATAGTTTAGAATGAAAAATAGAATGAATACATAAAAATTTAAAATAATGCATATCAAATTCAACATGTTTCCTACAACAAGTGGCACGAGCATGGTTTATTTTCACATAGAATGGTTTTAATATTTCAAAAAAACGTTGACTAATTTTAATTTCTAGATGCTCTTGTTCAAACTTACGAAAAAATTGAGTTTGAGTCATATATAAGAAATGCTTTGGATGTGGTTCACGATTAATAGAACCAACTCCTGTTTTACAAAATCTCTTATATTAGGTGAAACTCTAGTGTTATCATGACAAAATTGAATAACACCTTCTCTTATAACATCAATATTATATTTGTCCTTACACGGTGCTCTAGCAAAAAATGCCCAAAAATTGGTGTTATTGAGTGATTGAAGGATATTACATCTTTCAATTGGTTTCATTAACTTGCAACATTCGACTTGTTTGCGTAATCAAACATTTTTATTTATTGATTAACTTACAACACTAGTAGCAAGTACATGACATACAATATTACTATCCCCTAGTGCGCTCTTGACACCAACAGTGTGATATGCATCATGAAGGTTTTCAATAATTGTAGAGGTTTGACCACATATATTAGATGATGTCAGTCCTAAGGTGTTTAATGTAGGTCTCATTTTATTAAATTTCATCAAACTAACAAAAAGCTGACATCTTTGGGAATCACTTAAAATTTCAAAATGATTATATCAAATTTCGGTGGCTTTTCTTCTAATTTTCCATTCAGAAAGTTTGTCACACATTGGCTTATAAATGTTTTCATCAATTTCAATAAAATAATTAGGTTTCTTACGGAAAATCCTAGGAGGTTTTTTTGGCAAAATTTTCCTATCTATAGTTTAAACTTTGAATTTCTTTATTCACATTTTCATTGTCTCCTTCAATTTCAAAATTTTCTACATCTTGAGTATTTAATTCTTCTTCAACATTGATAGTAAAAACATTTTCATCATGAGTATTTAATTCAACTTCAACATTGACATTAAAAACGTTAGATGGTTCCTCAGTACTTACAATAGTAGGGGTTGAAGATGAACCTCTTCTTGATTCACGAAGATTATGCATTCGCTCAAGCGTTTTGAAATATTTTTACCTCTAATTATTTTGGTGTTTTTACTTAATGACTTCCTTTTTTGACTTCATTTCTCGTCTCACATGATGTTTTTAGTGATAAGAAAAACATGGAGAAAATGACATAATTTCATAGTAATTAATGCGGTGAAGTCAAATAGTAAAAATCACATGGTAATTAGAACATTGGGATGCATATAAATATGATTTATGAACCATTACCATGTTTTACAAACCACACTCATAGTTTATAAAGTGTGATAGTGGTTCTTGTTTAAAAAACCATGATCACGGTTTGTAAACCGCGATCGCGCCTCTATCTCGTATTATCAAATACAACCCTAAGGCTCGGGAAATATTTTTTTCCCCAACCAAAGCTATCGAATGTCATTATGAAGTGTAAAGGGTAAAAAACCTTCAAATCTACTCTTCCACTGAGACATGAACCATGCTAAAAAACTGAACACATTTCACAAAAATGGTGCCATCGCATATGAGACTCTATTAGCTTTGTATAAATATTGATTTTAAAGTGAATATAATAAGATAAATATCATTTTATAATTTTTACTAACAATAGGTCTTTAAGACATTTTTTCCCGTGAATGTTCATGTCTACGTTTAAGACTGTAACTTTTGTTTCACTTATCAAAATGTTATAAAACTTATACCATCCCAAACGTGGAGAAATTCGATACGAGGTTTAATATATATATATATATATATATATATATATATATATATATATATATATATATATATATATATATATATATATATATATATATATGATTTCAATATTTTTGATATAGTTATGGTGGGTAAACTATCACGGAAAAAATCATTAAAAAAATTTCTCGAAAAAATACAAAAATAAAATCCATCCCAAAAAGACAACTATATCTAACTTTTCACCAAAGGAAAAAAAACAAGATTTGGTCATCCAAATCGGGAAAATGAACTACAATCTTATAGCTTTTTTCAAAACAAAAACCAAGTCATATAATTTTAAGTATTTAATATAGCTAAACTTGTCTATTTTTCTTAAAGAATAGTATTTTAGAAACTAGATTCCGGATACTATGATTCATATTTATATAAATGTTTCTAATTTTGAGTGCGCGTGTTGCTAATAATCCTTACAAGTTGACATTTCTCTTTTTTTTACAATATGAAATCCACTTATGATCCATTTTTGTCCACCATCTTGGTGAATTTACCCATATCAAATAAATTATATATACCGACATAAGCATTGTAAATTCATTCTAATGTACCATCGAGGATCATATCTACTCTTAATAGCATATACGGGATTGCTTCATGATATGACTCTTGAACCTTCCAAAGAATCTTGTTATTAGGCCTTCTTCGATATCTATACAGCTGAATATTTCTCGCTAGAACTAGATGCAAATATAAGAGTATTTTCCTGTGTGTCTCAAAGTCTTCAAACACCCAAACAGAAGATTTTTTTAATGGCTACCATCGAAGCCAAGTTCCAGTAACTACCACTAACCCTGTAGGGTGCTCAATATATTCACCATCTATAACAAGAAAAGTCAATTTCTTTCTTTCATCGATGAAACGACATAAGAAATAGTCTCTTCCTTCTTCATTGTCTTCATTGTAATAAGCTGCAAACACATGTCCTACAAAAAAACAAAGGTTTCAACTCAAATTTAAATTATACATATTAAAATTTTAGTGGACATAAGTCAATACAAAAATTATAAATAGCCATAAATACCTTGTCACACCAAAATTAAAATTTCATCAAATTCCTTGGATGTTACAACATCATCTATAGAAACAAGTTGTAATGCTTGTGTAAGTTGATAACTAGGAAGCGGAGTTAGAGGTGTACAAATCCATCCATCTACTCATTCTTGTGAATCATACTTAGCGGTGACAAATTTGATACAAGATGCATACAAACATGTCAAATTTCTTGTCCATGTGGCCCATGAAGTAGTGTCTAAGCTACAAAATGAGTGCATATCACTGGACCCAATGAGTGTCAAACAATCCTCGTAGTTAGAAATTTTTTGTTACACTATAAAAAAATATCTACAAACTATGGAATTTTCTTGAGAACCTCGGGCCATGTTGTCAATACACCATTCCACTATGCTCTTTACATCTTTCAATTTAGCACCATCTTTGTACTTCAACTCTTCTCTTGCAAGAGCTCTTTTCACACATGCCCTTGTACCTTCATGTTCTCCTTTTCCATGTCTAGCCTTAGTGAAACTCCAAATATGTTTCACACCCATCTTCACGTGCATCCATCTCATCCAATAAAACATTCGTGAATTATTAAACTAAGAACCGCAATTATCTAACCATATATAATGTTGTTTGAAGTGGATGTCCCTATCGAGACAAGTTTCCATAAAATAAATGGAAACACCCTTGCATATAAATTCAAAGTAGAATGAGTATGATCATCACCGATATAAAAGCTGGTACTCTCTTTAAAAATTTTGATCATTCTCTATACTATCGGAGAATGTATAAATGCTATATGCACAAAAATGGCAAGTTGTAATGAGTTGTAATATTGTGATTGAACCTTCATTTCTAAGTTTTGCGATGTGTAATTCTCTATAAAATCAACCTTTGAAACAATAGTACCAATAGCAAATGTGTTTTTACATATATTCAATAGTTCATGCAAGCATTGAGCTCTGTGTGTATCTCTAGTATACTCATAAACAATTTCATCCTTAAATTTTCTCATAAATTGAAAAATAGACATATGTTCTATAACTAGCTCACACCGTTAGAATTTTTCCATCTTTCAACTTGTATGCAACTAATTTATATTTATTAAACTCAACTAAATTATGTCCTATTTAGGTACATCGCCACATGTACCACAACTTCTATCTAAACAATCCCGACTATAAAAATATTGTCCAACTTTTTTTCCACAAAGTATCATATGAATGAAATCCCTAGAAGATATTCGTAGAACTTGAACAACACATTCCGATAACATAGTTTAAAAATGAAAATTAGAACAAATACGTAAAAATTTAGCATCATGCATCACAAATTCAACATGTTTCCATAAAAAAAAGTAGTGTGAGAGTGGTTGATTTTCACATAGAATGGTTTCAACATTTCAAAAAAACATTGAATAATTTTAATTTCGAGATGCCCTTGTGTAAACTTACGAAAAAATTGATTTTGAGTCATATCTAAGAAATGCTTCAAATTTGTTTCATGATTAGTAGAACCAACTCTAAGTTTTACAACATCTCTTGTATTAGGTGAAACTCTAGTGTTATCACTCCAAAATTGAATAAAAAAATTTCTCATTGCATCAGAATTATATTTGTCCTTATGTAGTCCTCTAGTAGAAAATGCCCAAAAATCGGTGTTATTGAGTGATTGTGAGATATTACGTCTTTCAATTGCTTTCATTAGAGTTTTTCGATTAACTTACAACATTTGACTTATTTTCATAATCAAACTTTGTTTTTTATTGATTCACTTACAGCACTAGTAATAAGTACATGATGCACAATATTACTATCCTTAGTGTGTCTCTTGACACCAACAAAGTGTGATCTACATCATGAAGGTTTTCAACAATTGTAGAGGTATGACCACGTATATTAGATGTTGTCAATCCTAAGGTATTTAATGTAGGTCTCATGTTAAAAAATTAGTTCAAACTAACCAACAACTAACATCTTTGGCAATCATTTAAAATTTCAAAATGATTATCCCAAATTTTAGTGGCTTTTCTTCTGATTTTCCATTCATAAATTTTGTTAAACATTGGTTTCAAAATGTTTTCATCAATTTCAAGACAATAATTAAGTTTCTTACGGAAAATCCTAGAAGGTGTTTTTGTCAAATTTTGCTTGTCTACAATTTCAACCTGAATTTTCTTATTCACATTTTCATTATCTCCTTCAATTTCAACATTTACTACATCACGAGTATTTAATTCTTCTTTAACATTGACATTGAAAAAATCTTCATCATGAGTATTTAATTCAACTTCAACATTGATAGTAGAAACATTACCTCATTCCTCATTGCTTACAATAGTAGGGGTTGAAGATGAACCTCTTCTTGATTCATGAAGATTGTGCATTCACTCAGCATTTTGAAATCTATTTTCCTCTAATTTGTTTGGTTATTTTTAGTTAATGACTTCCTTTTTGGAATTCGTTTCTTGTCTCCCATGATGTTTTTCTTCGGTGATAAGAAAAAAACGTGTAGAAAAATATAGAATTTCATAGTAATTCATATGGCAATGTCAAACAATAAAAATCACATCCTAATTAGAACATTGGGATGTGTGTAAATATGATTTAAGAATAATGATCACACTTTATAAACCGTGTTCATGGTTTACAAAGTGTGATCACATATTCTTGTTATAAAACCCACGATCGTAGTTTATAAAACGTGAGCATGGTACTATTTGAATCATCAAATCTGACCGTAAGGCTCAGGAAATTTTTTTTTTTTGCCACAACCAAATCTATGGAAGTCATTATGAAGTGTAGAAGGTCAGAAAACTTCAAATTTGCTCTTCCACAAACTTGAACCATGCTTTGAAAAACTGAAAAACTTTCACAAAAATGGTGCCATCGCGTAGGGGAGAGTGTTAGCTTCGTAGAAATATTGATTTTAAATTGAATAGAATAAGATAAATGTCATTTTATAATTTTTACTAACAATAGTTCATTAGGAAATTTTCCCCCACAAATGAGGCGCAAATTTTGTTTCCCTTATCAAAATATGATAAAACTTATACCATCCCAAGCGTGGAGAAATTATAAACATGTTAAATATATATATATATATATGATTTTGATATTTTTATATATTTATGGCTTGAAAAAATAGAGAGAACTCCATTTTCTAAATCTTTTGAGACCACTTTCACGCAAAAATCATTAAAAAAATATTGCTCAAAAAAATACAAATTAAAATCCATCCCAAGATAGAAAAATACATCTAACTTTACACCAAATGAAAAAAATAACAAGATTTGGTCATCCAAATCACGGGAAAATGGACTACAATCTTATAGGTTTAAAAAAAAAAAACCAAGTCATATAATTTTAGGTGTTTAATATTGCTAAAATTTTCTGTTTTTGAAAAAAATTAGTAGTTTAGAAACTAAACTCTAGATGCTATGATTCATATTGATATATATTTTTCTAATTTTGAGTGCGTGTATTGTTAATAATCCCTACAAGTTGAGATTTCACTATTTTTACAATATGATGTCCACTTATGACCCCTTTTTGTCCACCAACTTGCTACACTTACCCAACACATTACACCCATGGTCACATAAATGAAGTTAACCCCCAGGGGAACCTCCTAACAAAGCATACAACAACACAACATAACATTATACACAAGTTGTCAAATTTTGGCCATGTTGCACAATAGCGAAATCCTCTCGTGGTTGGTCCCCTATCCCCTTTTGATGTATGTGATAAAATGTCCAAACAATACAAACACAATACCTCTATGGCCTTACGTTCGTATCAAAAACATCAAGAATAATATACATATAGAAATAAATAATCATCATCCAAAATTAGCAATTCTATCATTTATCATCATTCAATTTAATTTGATTTTAACATCCATGACATCATAATTCTACTAAAAATATCCAACATAGGCTATGCTTCTAGAATATTTTATGTTAGTATAAAATCATTATATTGTAAATCAACATATATATCTACCCATCATCGTCATGCAGTCCATCATAATAAAAATTAAAATCACAACATGTCAATGGTCTAAATATCTTTATAGTCTATCATCTATTGATCAAGATATAATGATCAAAATGTATAAGTATCAATCCAACATTAATATCATAACAATGAACATACTATAAAAGAGCAATGGGAACTACATCCTCCTCGTCTTACACTTGAATTCCTCCTGGAAATCACTAAAATAGGTGTGGAAACTGATCCTGTAACAAAGTAACATCCTCCCATGTGGCTGCAGTCTCATCATATATATCCCACTTCACTTGCACATGGCAAATCTCGCAGCCTTGAAGGCCTAGGGTCATGTGATCTATGATTTGCATGGGTTCCAGAGTCACCTTCCCCTACTCCTACACCTGCATTGTGGTCCAATCCAATTCATGAGAGGGATCAAGAATGTATCTCCTAAGAACAGAAACATGAAATACATCATTGATGCAAGACAAGATAAGTGGAAAGGCTAGACTATAAGCTAAGGGACCGATCCACTCCAAAATCTCAAATGGACCCATGAATATAGGAGCTAAGTTGGAGCCTTTTCATAATGGATAGGGATCTTATGAGGTCTGACATGAAGAAAAACCTTCATGCCCACCTCATAGCTATGGTCAGCTCTCTAATGATATGCATATTTCTTCTACTTATTTTATGCCTCATGTAGTCTATGTGTGATGAAAATAACCTATTGTTCCATGTCCTATAAAAAAGCTTTCCCAAGAGATACTATGTCCTCTAATCTGTCCTAACTCAGTGGTGTCCTACACTCCCTACCATAAAGTTCTTGAAATGGAGCCATACTAATAGAACTCGAAAGTTGTTATTATAAGAAAAGTCAACCAAGTATAAATACTCCTCCCACCTTGATTGAGGGTCCATGACGTACATCCGAATCATGTCCTCTAAAATTTGGTTCACTTGCCCCATCTATCCATCCATCTTTTGATGATAAGATGTCTTGAAGTTAATACTTGTACTAAGGGAATGCTGCATGGTAGTCTAAAAATGAGAGGTGGATAAGGGATCATGGTCACAAATAATCTTCCATGAAATCCTATGCGGTTAGAAAATACCATCTAAGTATACTCCCACCACTGCACTAGCTATATCCACTGACCATGATGACATCATGGTGGTATCTTGACATCTATAACCCTACTATGAAATGTATGGAAATGGTGTCCCATTTCCACTTCGGTATAACATGTAGGTAGAGAAGGAAAACTTGATGTTGATGCTCGACCTTCACCCTCTGACACTCCAAAAAATGCAACATAAACTGATCTACATCTCTCCAAAGTCCTCACCAATGGTACAACTATCTCAAAGTGGTGTGAATCTTCTTCACCTCGGGATGGGAAGAATAAGGTGTAGAATGAGCCTCGAAAACATATCCGGTCTCAAACCTCCATCCGTAGGTACATAAATCTAGCCTCTATGTCTGAGAATTCCATTTGAATCTAATGAAAATCCATCAAACTTCCCCTCAAGTGGTCTCTAAGAGTCAATCTCTTCTATATATGCAAGGTAGAAGTTATCGCAAAATCTTTCTCCGTAAGTTTGTTCACACCGAAGTATCCATAACCAAATGTATTTATCAACTTAAAGCATCTAAAACCACATTCTCCTTCCCCTTCACATGCTCTATCACCATATTGTTCTCACACAACAACTCCATCCAAATTTGTTGATGAGCATTGAGATTGGGCTTCACGAAGAGGTGGCGTAAGCTCAAATTGTCTTTCTTGATAATGAACCTTATACCAATAAGGAAATGATGCCAATATGCTAAATCATGCACTACTACCACAATATTAAGGTCATTTTTAGATGATTGATCTCATAATACTTGTGTTTGAGATATTGAAAGGCTACTAAACGTCCATCTTGCACCAAAACACCTCCTAATCCTGCTAAAGAAGCATCTGTACAAACAAAGAAATTCATCCGAGGATTTGGCAATGAAATAATTGGTGCTCTCGTATGGAATTCCTTCGAGTGTAGTGAAGGCCTTATCACATTTATGTGACAAAAAAACCTCTTCCTTTTCTTTGAAGGAAGTGATGGGGTGCGTAATATGAGAAAAGTCCTTAGCAAACCTCCTATAATATCCTACCAATCCCATAAAACTATGCACTTCGGTCACATTAGTTAGCGCTGGCCAATCCATAATAGCTCTAATATTGGAAGGATCAACTACGATACCTTCCCTAAAAATAATGTGACCTAAAGAATGAACCTCGATTTGGAAAATTCACACTTCCCTAGGTTCCCACATAGTTTTTTCTCATAAAAGACATTGCAGAACCTATCAAAGGTACTCCTCATGCTCTGCATGCATACATGAGTATATCAGAATGTCATCAAGAAAACAAGAACGAAGTGATCTGAAAATGTCTTGAACACCCCATTCATCAAACTCATGAATACTTTAGAGGTGTTTGTCAGACCAAATGGTACCACTTTGAACTCATAGTGGTCATATCTCATGCAGAAAGTTCTCTTATGGATATCTCAGTAGATATCTCGCATCCACAATCCTTAGTTGATGGTATCCTAACTTAATATATATCTTAGAAAATACGGTGGCATTTTTCATCTAATCGAATAAATCATATTTCTATGGCAGGGTGTAACTATTCTTGATCATTATTTTGTTCAACTATCTGTAGTCCACAAACAAACGCAAAAATCTATCCTTTTTCTTCACGAAGATCACTGGTGCACCCCAAGCGGATACACTAGGATGGATTAGGAATTTCTCAAAAAGGCCCTCCAGCTAATAGTTGAGCTCACATACCTCAGGTTTGGTATTCCTATATGGTGCGTGTGAGATAAGCTCCATTCCCGGAACTAAATCAAAATGAAAGTCTATCTTTCTACGGCGAGGTAATATTGACAACTCACTAGCAAAAACATATAAAAACTCCTAAAAATGGTGTGGTCATCAAGTGATGCTCGGTGAGTCTCATCCTATGATCGGTCACTAACATGTGATGGCGTATAAATGACAACCACATGGCGCACACCGCTTCAGCTGCATAAGGGATATGGTGTAAACAGAGATGGATCTCCTTAATCCAACTATCACCGAATCCACTCCCAAATTATCTACACAAGATATAACCTTGCTATAACAATCAACTCTAGCTTTGTGCATAGACAACCAATCCATACTTAAGATAACTCCATAAGAACCCAAATGAATGATTTGAATATCCAAATTTGTTGTGAAGGGTCCTAGGTCCTCTACACACTTCTTAACTAAGGATTCCACTCGAGAGTTTGGCTCCGAAGCCATCTCAAAATCCCAACTAAGGCCCTAACTAACTACCACCAACCGAATCTCTCTACTAGTGATGGATAATGAAATAATCGAAGATCCCGAATCAAATAAGATAGGGGTAGAAATACCACTAATCTTACATGTGGTCTCAATCACCGTGCCATTATGGTCTCTGGCCCGGATTCTTGCCCGCACCATAAATCTTGTGGCTCTTGGCCATATCATGAACCATAGGCTTAAAAACAGGTTCCTTACCCTAATTAGTAGGGTTATGAAGGGAACTCTTTCCAATGATGATCATGTATCCTACACTCATAGTAGCTACCTAGTATATACATTGAGCGAGATAATCCTCATGGTGACCTATTAGCCTATGTTGTAAAACCTAGTGATCCCGACATAGATTTTTGTGGGTGCTATGGTGGTAAACTCCTTCGACTTTTCTCACGATGGAGCCTATTTCCTATTTGGCCCCATAGCTAGATGTCCCATACTATTCCTCTCTCGAGAATCATGGTGATATGGAGGTCGAAAGGGTGGTTGAGTCTTCTACTACTGCTACCGAGGAGGAGTAGGCCTATAAGAATACTGTGCTAAGGTGTGTCTACCATGAGGAGGAGGAGGAGATGATACCCTACACCTACTATCATTCATCTATTGTATATGGATCCTCACTTTCTCTCGAGTCCTGTTGAATCTTCCCCTAGTTTCCTCTGCAATGTAGGCCTTCTTCACAACCACCGATAGTTTCTACGGATAATGAATGTGCACTTCCCCTCCCAAGTCTAAGTTTGGGCCCCTGATGAACTTGTGAACCCTAACCTACTCATCCTGCATGTATTCCACATACTAAAGAAGATCAAAAAACTGACCCTCATACTCTCCTACCTGTCATTGTGGCTTGTCGTAGATCATGAAACTCATTAATTTGCTATTAGATGAGTCTCTTATATATATATATATATATATATATATATATATATATATATATATATATATATATATATATATATATATTCTTGAAATTATCCTCAAAGATCTCCCAAGTAACTATATTTGAATCCATGTGAATCTTCTATTGATCATTCCTGCACCAAACTTTGGCTTCGCCTCTTAGAAGGTGGATAGCAACATGAGATTTTGTGTTACTAGTACAAGGACATAGCTTGAAGCATCGATCAAGCCACCAACCATGTCTTAGCTGGAAAGCCTCCTCTGTCTCTAGAAAAATGAGGTGGGTGTAACTTTAGTATCTTTCTAATGTGTTCGCCATTGTCAACTATCTTCCCCTAGGTCTCTCCGCATGAACATCACTTGGCCTAAGGCTTGTAGATTTTCTTTGTTTCCCAAAGCTCAATCTATGTGCTTTCTTCATGGTTGCTCATGTCCAAACTAGCTCCGCATGGGAGTTATTTTCCCTATCCTCATGAATTTCATGTGAAGGTGCATGAGCCTCCATTGATGGCTCTCCATCATATCTGCTAGGTCGCCCTCTTAAAGATACTCCGTGTAAAGCAGCATTAACATCCTCTAGTCTTTATATTATCTAAGGTGATATAATTTCTACTACCTAACTTGGGGTGGTAGATGTATGTTCACGTGTAAGGACCCTTCATCTATTCCGTTCCTCCTACAAATACCAAGATGGGAGTTAGTTTATTGTCATCTAGGCTTTGTTTCAGTTTTCTAACTTGTCTACATTTTAAAATATCAAGCAATGTTGTGTGATTTAGGTTTAGAGTTGTGCTAAGTTGTCTTGTTGTGTTTTGTGTTTCCAAGTGTGACCTGGGGTCCAAGCATTGAACCCACAACTTTGATACCAAGTGTAACACCCACAAAGTTCTAATCTCAAATAAAAATAGAAACTAATAATTTAATAGTGAAAATTAAGGTAAATATTTTTTGTTTTAAAATAGGTTTGCGAGGCTAGACATTATCCAAAATTATTATATTTCTTGGTTAAAGTCTCTCTACACAAGCTTGTTAAAGTTGGAATTAAATGAATAATTAAATATTATTAATTTACTTCCAAAAATTTATTTACACTTTAAAACAATATGTTTACCAAGTTCCATAAGTTTAATTAATTATCATGCACTAAGATTACTTTATTCTCTAACACAAAAGTTTAGTTATTTTTCCTAACCACGAAGTGGCCCCATTAACCCCATTACCCATGTAACTTTTAATTAAATTTCATTTCAACAAAAATACGTCCCACTTAAGTGAGGTAGGGTTTAATTTTTGCCATTAGATTTAATCTATCTGTAATGCCCTGCTAAAAACAACCCACTTGAGACCCAAGAACAACCTAGGATTAGTTAGGAAAATTATGGAATAATTTTTTTAATAAGAAGAGTCTACAACCAGGTTACAAGGCAACAACTATCACTTAACAAGTTCCAAAATAATTCTAATCCACTAGAACATAATTTACTCTGATTAAAAATTATTAGAGGTCATAAGGTCCAAAATTTAGGGTTAGAAGGTTCAATTAGGTTCAGAGGGTAAATCTTCACCATACCCACTCTCTAACAAGATTAAAGTTTCAAATTTATTCTTCTCACACTTAACACATTAAAAAATTTCCTAAAACATTACCATTGGATAGGAAATTTTTCACCTTTCCATTAATATAAATAAGTCCTCCTAACTCCTCATATTTCTCAACTTATGGGCCAACGGGCCATGGGGTGAAAATTTTCCCCAAGAGCGAGTCTGTGGGCCTAGGGATGAAAATTTTCCATAAGGGCAGGTTAGCAGGCTGCTAGAAGAACTTTGGAACATTTCCTGGGTGGGGAAAAAAAATTGACTTTTCGCCTGTGCACCCAGAGGTCCACAAGTCCACAAGGGACATGTGGCGCTTCTCAAGCCAGCGGGGGAGAGTGGAGCGGTCGGAGATGTTTGGAAAATATTTCCGTGTGGAGCGAAAAGCAAACATTCTGACCAAAAATATGCAAGCTACAAGGGACACATGGCATCACCTAAGCCAATGTAGGGAATGAAGGGCATTGGGGAGAATTTTTTTTTAATGCCCCGAAAGGCTAAGAGGGTAAGATTGACCCGTGCCTCGTCGGCTCCTCATGCAACGTGGCTGCTCTTGATTGGTGTGAGTTCATGGGATGGCAGCGAAAACATGGAAAAAAATTCCAAAATTTTCCAAAGCACAAAAAGGAAAAAGGGAACTGATCCTCTGTTGATGCTTCGTGATGTCATGTGGCATCACCGATTGGTCACGGGGCGCGGGGAAAACTTGGAAAATTTTCCTAAAATTTTCCCAGATGCACTAAGTTTAAAAGGGGTCCTCCCTACGCCAACACCCCATGGTGCCATGTGGCAAACTCTAATTGGATTTGGCTAGGAAGGTAATGGGGAAAATTTGGAAAATTTTCCCAAATTTTTCCTAAGTGCTTAAGGGAAAAATTCGAGCCGTAGGCCCACCAAGGAAATTTTTCCCATATTTTTTTTTTACGCCAAGGAAGAAAACTTTCGAAGGCCATAAATTTTGATAGAGAGCTCAATTTTGGGAAAAGGGGACTTTCGGAAAGCTCTTGACATCCTATTTGCACGAGAGATCATTATTTTTTTATTTTGATTAAGTTTAAGGGGTCAATTATAAGAAAACAGCCTATAAGATTTTACAATGCGAATTTGGTAAATTTTAGTTTTTTGAGATTTATTCAATTTGATGTTCTTGCTCTCTCAACATATCAAATAGACATGGAGATTTGTTCTTAGGAGGAATTAGGATAATTTTGTGAGGTATATCTATTTGATTAAATTCCAATACGAAATTTACAAATTTGACAACAAAATGACTATGGAAAATTTGAACTCGGTTTTGCCAGGTTTCAAAGTATTTCCATTAAGTTTTTTTTTCTAATTAAGTTTTTTAGGGCCTACTACTTCAATTTAATCATTTAATTTGTTATTTTATCGTTGCAGGTTCGATCTGAGCATTTTTTGTTTAGATAATTGCTAGTTTGAAAGAATAAAACAGAGGGAAATTTTTACAAGATCTATTTAATTAATTTCCATCTCCCAAGTGTGGAAATTCATTCTAATCCTAGCCTAATACATTTATTTGATTCAATCAACCCATCTATGGGCTAAAATGCAAATTCTAATTTCCAATCTTAACATTTTTTAAGAACAGAGCATTATATTTTTCCTCACACGCAATTCTTATTTTCAACAGAGATTTCAAAACACAATGGATGATCAATTTCAATACAAAAATACAGATTGAAAAAGGTAATGCAATCCTTTATTGATTCCAAAATACAACATTACAACCTTTCTTCTTTTATTCCTTCCAAAACATATATTATATACATAACAAAATAATACATTTTCTTCTCACGTGTTTCACTTTACCACTTTTCAAACAAGGATTTCATAGTGAATGCTAAACACAGATTTCTAATGGAATAACAACATATGGACAAGACAAAACCACTTTCATTAATTTAAATGAACTCTTACAACTTCCTTTCCCTTTAGTTTCAAAATGCAACATACAAAAACATGTATCTTTCTTTCACATTCTTTCCAAAATAGAAAACAAAGTATAACTCTTTTACATTTCAATATACAACTTGCAATCAGTACAACATCTTTCCATTACAAACATTTACAAGTTCATCCACTTCAAGTGGGAAAGGTTACAATGAGATTTCATTTCACAAGGGACCTTCAAACTATCTTTTCTCACCTCGAGAACACAACATGCAAACTCCTCATTCTTCCAAATTGATCACAACTGGAGTATGGGAAAGGAAATGCTCTCCACAAAAAGACATCCAATGAAGAGGAGAATCCATCCTTCTTCATTAGCCCCTGAGCCCTAACCACAATGCAATACAAGATGTGATCCAACTCATGGCAACAATAGGCTTCCAAAACATACAAGCAACATTTTGACAAAGAAACATAGTCCCAAAGAATGTAGTTTACAACTACATTAAAACATGAAAAATAGTACAAAGGCTTCATCAAGCAAGCCAAAGGAGAAAGAAGCTATGGGGGATGCTTCTTATGCCTCCCAAAGGGGAAAATTGGTATCATTGCCGAGAATAACCCACCTAATATATATATATATATATATATATATATATATCATTTAAAAACCCTGTCATGCCTTTATGCCTCCCCTAAGAACCCCTTATTCCTCACATTTTTTTATGTCTCCCCAACCTCTTATGGCACCCCATAACAAGTAAATAAATGCAAGCCATTTATTTGTAAGGTGGAAACCAAATCCCAACTCCCTCCACCCTTATACCTCCCTAAAACAACTTGTGCCTCCCACAAAATAACACCGTAGTCTTCTCCTACACCATTCCTAGGCAATCTACCCAACATCCCACAATATATACCAAAAATTCACATAAGAACATTTACATATATACAAGAAGAGAATTTAAAAGAGCCAATTTCCTACCTCTCCATTATAGATTTGTTCCAAGTTAAAAACAACATACTTTATCCAATACAAGTAATCCAAAACAGCCAAGCACAAGCATGCAACAATCTTCCAAAACTTCTCCAAGAAGGAGCTCCTAAAACAACAAGAAAAAATCACCCCTGAAGTCTCCAAAAGTGAAGCAACCCAAAACAAGGAAATCAATTCAAATTTTATAGAAGAGGGAAGAGAAATGGATGAGGAGGATCCATGTAGGATGCCACATCACACATCCGCAACCCAACCCCCAAAACTCAACTTCATTCTCCAATGCATAATAAATAAGTGGGTGAAAAATATGACACTTTACTTACACATTCCAATCCAACCCACACCCTAAAGGACTGAAATTAAAACATGTAAGAAAAGTGCAATTAAAACCTACAATTTTTCTTCCCAAAAAGCATAATAAAAGTCTAATTTCAACTCCTCAACCATAGGTATGGTTTGGTAATTAAATTTAAGAGGTATGGGAAAAGTTTAACTTGTCTAAGAAGCATCAAAGGACAAATTCAAATTTCTAAGAAGGATGAGTGTTTTACACTTAAGATTTAATTTACAAATCACTTACAAGGTCACTTACACATTACTTACACATTCTTACAACACTTTAAAACATGGCCAACAACTCTATTAATTACATTCTTATGACATCTTTTAATTAATTAACTAAATAATATGATTACTCACAATATTAACACCACATTAAATAAATAACGAAAGGGTAAGTGCACCACATAAAACACATTCAAAATTTAAACAAAAGGGACCAAATAAAATAAAAACATAAAATACCTTGGTCACACTTAAAGGTGATCCCCATGGGAAATCCCTAACACAAACAACACACATAAAAAAGTGCAGTTGCCATGGTTACATAATTGAATTCATCTAGAATTCCAATGTGGTTGGTCTCCAATCCCCTGATGTTTGTTGTGATATTTTAACTTGCAAAACACAAATACATCCTTCGACCTCATGGCCATATCAAAATGTCCAAAATAATATAAATATAATTAAAATTCAAAAATCATCTAGATATATGAATCACAACAACAACAAAACAATCTAAGAATATCATTTATAGTTTTATCAACAACTATATCATCATCCAATAATTTTCCATTTCTAGGTCTACTCAAAATATCTAAAATCACGAGTTCGAACATCATCCATCATATAACAATGTCCAATAGTATATCATCATCAACATATCAAATGTCTCTAATAATCGTCATCCATCATAACTAAATCAAGTCAACAATAATCCATTTTCTAACATTTAACATCATACTATAATAAATTCCATAATCATGTTCATAATATAATCAACGGTATCATGATTAGTGTCAAAAGGGTGTCAAAGGGAAGTGTGCATTACATCTCCCTCCCCTTAGACTTGACTTCCTCACGGAAGTCACTAGAACAAATGTGGAAAATAGACTCATGTAGTAAAGTAGCATCCTCCCATGTAGCTACAGCCTCATCATATCTATCCCACTTTGCACCCAAACCTAATCAACCTCTCGCATTGAAGGCCCGGGGTCCTGCAATCTAGGATGTGAAAGGTCTCCACCATCACGTGCCCCCTGATCATGCACTCCTGCAATGATGTCTAATCTAACACTTGAGAAGGATCTGTAACATATCTCATAAGAACCGAAACATGAAACAAATCATGTATGCAAGACAAGCTAGGTGGCAATGTTAGACAAGATGACAAAGGGATAATACACTCCAATATCTCAAAAGGACCCACAAATCTAGGATCTAACTTAGAACCTTTTCCATAACGGATAGGGATCTTGTGTGGCCTAACACGAAGAAACACCTTCATGCCCACATAAAAACTATGGTCGGTCATATGCTAATCTATGCACTTCTTCTACCTATCATGTGCCTCTTGCAGTCTCTATCTGATGAAAATCACCTGTTGCTCCATGTCTTACAACAAAGCTGGTCTAAGAGAAACCATGTCCTCTATCTTGTCCCAACTAAGAGGCATGCTACACTCTCCACCATAAAAGGCTTGAAAAGGATCCATGCCTATAGAACTCTGAAAAATATTATTGTAGGAAAACTTGCACTAAGTATAGGTACTCTTCCCATCTAGACTATTGATCCATCATGTACATCCTAAGCATGTCCTCTTAAATTTGACTCACCCGCTCAATCTATCCATCTATATCAAGGTGATATGTTGTGTTGAAATTAATATTTTTCCCAAGGGCATGCTGCATGGTACTCCAAAATGGGAAGTGTACAAGGGATCATGGTCACTTATTATCTTCCTTGGAATCCCGTGTAGCCTAACAATCTCATCCAAGTATACCCATGCCACTACGGTAGTTGTATAAGTGGTCTTTACCAAATAAAAGTGAGCAACTTTTTTCAATTTATAAACCATGACCATGATGGCATCGTGGTGATATCTCGACATCAGTAGCCCACCAATGAAGTCCATGGAAATGGTGCCCCATTTCCATTCTAATATAGAATGAGGAAAGAGAAGGCCAACTGGATGTTGATGCTCAACCTTCAAGTCTGGAACTCTAAACATCATGACACGAACTGGGCCACATCTCTACAAATTCCTCTCCAATGATACAATTGTCGTAAGGTGGCATGAATCTTCTTCACCCTAGGATGGGCTAAATAGGGTGCATGTTGTGCCTCTACCAAGTTGTCCTGCCTCAAGCCTCCATATCTAGGAACATAAACCTGGCCTTTGTGCCTGAGAAGACCATCTACCTCTAAATAAAAACCATCAAACTTCCCTTTGAGGGGTCTCTGAGACTCGATCTCTACTCAAACTGCAATGTAGAAGTTGTCAAGAGGAAGCTGCTGAAGAATCCTACTCTACAAATTGGTGCTCACTGAGATGGCCATAGCCACATGTCTCCGTTTGTTGAGAACATCCTCCACCACATTTTATTTCCCTTTCACATACTCTATCTCCATATCATACTCACAAAGCAACTCCATCTAATTTCGCTGATGAGCATTGAGATTAGGCTATGTGAAGAGGTGAAGATGACTTAGGTGATCTATCCGAGTGTGAATATTTGACCAAGCAAAAATTCCTCTATCAAACAAAAGCGTGCACAACTAATGTAAGCTCAAGATCATGATTTTGGTAACTAAGCTCATAATCTTAGAGTTTACAAGACTCAAAATCCGCTACTCTTCCCTCCCTGCATCAACACACCTCCAAGCCCTTCTTAAGACACATCGTGAAAACAAAAAAATCACCCGTGGATGCAACACTGCAAGAATAGGTGTTATAATGAGGCATTCCTTGAGTTTACTAAAGATGTGCTCATACCTATCTAGCCAAACAAATTCTTCCATTTCTTCTATAGGGAATTGGTGGGGTGTGCAATCCAATAGAATTCTGAACAAATCTCTAGTAATAACCTGCTAATCCCATGAAGTTGCACACCTCAATCACAGTAGTGGGTATTGGCCAATCCATAATAGCTCTAATATTGGAAGGATCGATGGCAATACCTTCCCTAGAAATGAAATGGCCCAAATACTACACCTTCGTCTGAAATAATGCACACTTCTCAAAGTTCTCAAAAGTTGTTGCATGCGAAGAAACTGAAGAACTGGCGAAGGTACCCCTCATGCTCCTCATGCGTGCGTGAGTAAATAAAAATGTCATCAAGGAAGATGAGCACAAATTTATCTAAGAAGGTCCTAAATACCCCATTCATCAAACTCGGATATCTGGGGGCATTTGTCAAACCAAAAGGCACCACTTTGTTTACTCATAGTAGCCATATCTCATATGGAAGGTGGTATTATGAATTTCTACCTCCGAAATCTTGATAGATGGTATCGACTTAATATCAATGTCAGAGAAAACCTTGTCTCCCTTCATCTCATCAAACAAATCATCAATGCGTGGAAGGGGATAAAAATTGTTAATTGTTACCTTATTAAGTTGCAAGTAATCAATACACAACCGCAAGGATACATCCTTCTTATTCACAAAAACCACCGGTACACCCCTAGGGGATACACTAGTATGAACAAGGCCTTTCTCAAAAATGCCCTCAAGATGCAACTTGATTTCACAGAGCTCAGGTGTGGTCATTTGATAAGGTGCTCATGAGATAGGCTCTACTCCAAGAACAAGGTCTATATGAAAGTCAATCTCACGTGGGGGTGGTAACCTTGGTAGATCCCCATGAAAGACATCTGCAAACTCTCTCAAAATGGGGTGATCATCTAGTGATGGTCAACAAGACCCATCATGTGATCTGTCACTAACTGTAACAACATACATCTGGCAATCCTGTCATACACACCTTTGCTTAAAATGCATATCATAGATGGTATGAATAAAAATAGTCTCTTGACCCCTGAAATCACCTTGACTAAACTCCCAAATCATGTGCACAATATATAATCTTGTGGTAACAATCCACTTTGGCCTTATGTGTAGACAACCAATCCATACCCAAGATTACTCCATAAGAGCCGAAAGGAAGGATACAAAGATCTAAGGTAGTGGTGAAAGGTCCCAAAGCCACCACAAACTCCTTAACTAAGAAGTATATAGGGATCTTGGCTCCTGAAGCCATCTCAACATCCCAACTATGACTCCACCTAATCGCCACCAGCTGCATCACTCTACTAAAAATGGTGCAATGAAATAATCAAAAGAACTAGAATCAAAACAGGATGGATGTAGGAATACCACCAATGCTACTGTGTTCTTAATAAGCGTACTACGATGTTCTTCCTGGTGGTTCTTAACCACTGCATACATCCTATGACCAATATATCACCAACAAGAGGATGGGCTCGAGATCTACGTCTTACCCTTGTTATTAGGGTTATGTGGGCAGTCTCTCTAAAAATGTCTGGTAACACCACAACAAAAACAACTGCCTGATCCTCTCCCCTATGTAGCAGGTCTAGTTGGTACTCTGGAAGTCTGTAGTGTGGATCCTGATGATCTAACTACGTTCTCCTGAGGTCTCTACTAGTGATATCCTTCTTAGTGAGCTCTCTGGGAACCTTGTGTCCTTATAGGACCTCTAGGAGGAGGCCCCATACTTTGAACTCTCTATGCATCAAATCTCTTTGGAGGTCTATAAGGTGGATGGGATTGCTACTATGGTCGGAAGATGAATGTGTTGAACCCTGTCCACCATGCGGAAGAGGTACTCGATCCCCTTGATTTTTGTCCTCGCATGCAGGTTATATGTGGCTCCAGGACTCGGTCTCTAGCCAGCACTGTTGGGTCTTTCCCCAAGTATCCTCTGCTATATAGGCCTTCTCGCGTCCTAGCTAATTTCGTGGATAATGGATCCACCTGCTTTGCACCTCCAATGTCTAGGTTTAGGCCCCAAATGAACTGTGGATCCGCACCTACTCATTCTTCATGTAACCAACATTTGGAGTAGATCCAGAAATCTACTCTCATACTCATCCACTATAAGAGGTGCCTATCGAGAGGTCATGGAACTCATCTATCTACTGCTATATGAACCTCCATGATAAATATTTGTTCCATAAATGATCCTTAAAGATCTCCCAGGTAACTGTCTCAGAATCAACATGGAGATTTTTCTCCTCTATCCTCCACAAGACACCAGCTCCATCGCTCAGTAGATGGATCGCAACATGAGCTTTCGTGTTGCTAGAACAAGGACAGAGATTGAACCATCCGCTCCATCTCACCAACCAGGCATCTTCCTAAAATCCACCTATGTCACCAAAATAATGTGATGGCTGAAGCTTCAAGGTCTCCCGACGTGAGATCATGTAGTTGTGGTCTCGATGACCTCTAGGTCTCTCTACATGCTCAACCCTAAGCCTAGAACTCGAGACCTCTCTCTACATACCGAAACTCGGTGACCCTATCCCCTTTATTTTGGCTCTTCATGGGAGTTCTCTCCTACATTCTCCTCACTTGGTTTGAGGAGATAAATGGTCCTTAATGGAAGGGACTCTATCATGTCTGGCTGCATGTCCTCCTACTAATCCTCCACATAGAGCGACATGAACATCCTGAAGAGTCTAAAAATTTGGGATAGGATGGCTGCTAGAGAATGATCTGGTTGAGGGAAGTCTAGGTCTATGTGAAAATACCCCTCGTCCTTCCTACGCCTCCTGCATAGACCAAGGTGAGAGTTAGTTCATTTTTCTAAGTTTTATTCAATTTCCATGTTTACTAGAATATGTAATCTCTAACTAAGTTACTTTCTAGATTTAAAAGTGTGATAGGTTTAAGTTTCATGTCTCAAGTTTTCTAGTGTTCCCAATGTCCCAATATTTTGAACCATTTCTCGGATGCCAAGTTTAACGCCCACTAAAAACAACCCACTTGAAACCCTAGAACAACCTAGGATTGGTTAGGAAAATTATGGAATAATTTTTTGTAATAAGAAGAGTCTACAACTAGGTTACAAGCCAACAATTGTAACTTAACAAGTTCCAGAAAAATTCTAATCCACCACAACATACTTTACTATGATTAAAAATTATTATAGTTCATAAGGTCCAAAATTTAGGGTTAGAGGGTTCACTAAGGTTCGGAGGGTAAATCTTCACCATACCCACTCTCTAACATTCTTAAATTTTTAACTTGATTTTCTCACACTTAACACATTCAAAAATTCCTAAAACATTCCCATTGAATAGTAAATTTCATCACATTTCCATTGATATAAAAAGTCCTCATAACTCCTCATATTTCTCAACTTATGGGCCGGCGGGCCTTGGGGTGAAAATTTTCCCCAAGAGTGGGCCTACGGGCCAAGGGTGAAAATTTGTTCAAAGGGTGGGTTGGTGAGCTACGGGGACACTTCTTGGAACATTTCCCACATGGGGTGAAAAATTGAATTTGCACCTACACACCCATGGGTCCGCAAGTCCACAAGGGACACGTGGTGCTTCTCAAGCCAGTGCGGGAGAGTGGGGTGGTGGGAGACGTTTGGAAAAATTTCCGCATGAGGCAAGAAGCCAACATTGTGCCCGCAAGTCCACAAGCTGCAAGGGACACGTGGCATCACCTAAGCCAATGTGGGGAAAGTGGGGTGGTGGGAGAAATTTTTTTAATGCCCCGAAGGGCTAAGAGGGTAACATTGACCCGCGCCTCCATTGGCTCCTCATGCCACATGGCCGCTCCTAATTGGTTGCGGGTCAATAGGATGAAAGGAAAACATGGAAAGAATTTCAAAAATTTTCCAAAGCACAAAAAGGCAAAAGGGACCTAGTCCTCTGCTGATCCCTCATGATGCCACATGGCATCCCCTGATTGGTCACAAGTCGGCGGGGTGGCGGGGAAAACATGGAAAATTTTCCCAAAACTTTTTCGGATGCGCTAAGTTTAAAAAGTAGTCTGCCCCTTCACCAACATCCCGTGGTGACACGTGGCAGCCTACGATTGGCTTGTGGATAGTGGGTCGGTGAGGAAAATTTGGAAAAATAAATTGAAAATTTTCCTAAGAGTGAAGGGAAAAATTCAGAGTGTGAGCCGCTTTAGGAAATTTTTTTCCGATTTTTGTTTTTGACACCAATGAAAAAAAATTTAGAAGGCCATAACTTTTGATAGAGAGCTCAATTTTGGGAAAACAAGGACTTTCTAGAAATCTCTTGATGTCCTCTTTACACAGTGATCATTAATTTTTAATTTTGATAAATTTTAAGGGATCAATTTTAAGAAAACGGCCTACAAGATTTTATAATGCGAACTGGTAAATTTTAACTTGTGAGATTTATTCAATTTGATCTTCTTCCTCTCTCAACATGTCAAATAGAAATGGAGATTTTTTTCTTATGAGGAATTAGAATAGGTTTGTGAGGAAGAACTATTTTATAGAATTCTAATTCAAAATTTACAAATTTGATAGCAAAACGATTGTGGAAACTTTGAACTCGATTTTGTGAGGTTTCAAAGTATTTCCATTAAGTTTTTTTCTAATTGATTTTTTTAGGGCCTACTACTTCAATTTAATCATTTAATTTGTTATTTTATTGTTGTAGGTTTGATCTATGCATTTTTTGTTTAGATAATTGCCAGTTTGAAGAATAAAATAGAGGGCAATTTTTTAAAGGATCTATTTAATTACTTTCCATCTCCCAAGTGTGGAAATTCATTCTAATCCTAGCCTAATAAATTTATTTGATTCAATAAACCCATCTACGGGCTAAAATGCAAATTCTGATTTCCAATCTTAACATTTTTTTAATAATAGAGCATTATATTTTTCCTCACATACAAGTCTTCTTTTGTGAGAGATTTAAAAATACAATGGATGATCAATTTCAATACAACAATACAAATTGAAAAAGGTAATGCAATCCTTTATTTATTCCAAAATACAACATTACAACCTTTCTTCTTTTATTCCTTCAAAACATATATTACATACGAGAACAAAATAATACATTTTCTTATCACGAGTTTCACTTTACAAATTTTAAAATAGAGATTTCATAGTGAATGCTAAACACATATTTCCAATGGAATAACAACATATGGAAAAGACAAAACCACTTCCATTAATTTAAATGAACTCTTACAACTTCCTTTCTCTGTGGTTTTAAAATGGAACATACAAAAACATGTATCTTTCTTTCACATTTTTTCCAAAATAGAAAATAGAGTATAACTCTTTTACATTTGAATATACAAATTACAATCAGTACAACATCTTTCCATTACCACCATTTACAAGTTCATCCACTTCAAGTGGGAAAGGTTACAATGAGATTTCATTTCACAAGGAACTGTCAAACTGTCTTTTCTCATCTCCAGAATAACAACATGCATACTCCTCATTCTTCCAATTCGATCACAATATGAGTAGGGGAAAGGAAACACTCTCCACTCCAACAAGAAATCCAATGAAGAGGATAATCGATCCTTCTTCTTTGGCCCCCGAGCCCAAACCACAATGCAATAAAAGACATATCCAACTCATGGAAAAAACAAACTTCCACAAACATACAAGCAACATTTTCACAAAGAAACACAGTCCCAAACAAAATTTAGTTTACAAATACATTAAAACATGACAAACAATACAAAGGCTTCATCAAGCAAGCCAAAGGAGCAAGAAGCTATGGGGATGCTGCTTATGCCTCCCAAAGGGGAAAATGGGTATCACCACCGAGAACAATAGACAATATATATATATATCTATATATATATATATATATATATATATATATATATATCATTTCAAAACCCTGTCATGCCCTTATGCCTCCCCCAAGTACCCCTTATTCCTCACATTTTCTTATGTCTCCCAACCTCTTATGGCACCCCATAACGAGTAAAGAAATGCAAGCTATTTCTTTGTAAGGTGGAACCCAAATCCCAACTCCCTCCACCCTTATACCTCCCTAAAACCATTTTTTCCTCACACAAAATAACCTCATAGTCTTCTCCTACACCATTCCTAGGCCATCTATGCAACAACCCATAATATATACCAAGACATTCACACAAGAACATTTACATATATACACGAAGAGAATTTCAAGAGCCAAGCTCCTACCTCTCCATGGTAGAGTTGTTCCAAGTTCCAAAACAACAAGCTTTATCCCAATACAAGAAATAAAAATAGCCAACACAAGTATGCAAAAATCTTCCAAAACTTCTCCAAGTAATAGCTCGAAAACAACAAGAAAAATTCTCCCAAAATGAATTCTCCAAAAGTGAAGAAACCCAAAACAAGGAAAGAAATTCAAATTTTATAGAAGAGAGAGGAGAAGAGGATGAGGAGGATCCATGTAGAATGCCACATCACACATCCTCAACCCCAACCCCAAAATTCAACTTCATTCTCCAATGCATAATAAATAAGTGGGTGAAAAATATGACAGTTTACTTACACACTCCAATCCAACCCACACCCCAAAGGACTGAAATTAAAACATGTAAGAAAAGTGCAATTAAAACCTACAATTTGTCTTCCCAAAAAGCATAACAAAAGTCTAATTTCAACTCCCCAACCATAGGTATGGTTGGTAATTAAATTTAAGAGGTATGGGACAAGTTTAACTTGTCCCACAAGCCTCCCAAAATAGCCTCCAAGGACAAATTCGAATTTCTAAGAAGGTGGAGTGTTTTACACTCAAGAGTTAACTTACACATCACTTACAAGGTCACTTACACATTCTTACAACACTTTAAAACATGGCCAACAACTCTATTAATTACATTCTTATGACATCTTTTAATTAATTAACTAAACAATATGATTACTCACAATATTAACACCATATTAAATAAATAGTGAAAGGGTAAGTGAACCACATAAAACACATGAAAAATTTAAATAAAAGGGACCAAATAAAAGAAAAACATAAAATTCCTTGGTCACATTTAAAGGTGATCCCTCCCATGGGAAATCCCTAACACAAACAACACACACACATAAACAAATACGAGTTTCCATGGTGACTCTGTTGAATTCATCTAGAATTCCAATGTGGTTGGTCTCCAATCCTCCGATGTTTGTTGTGATATTTTTACCTTCAAAACACAAATATCTCCTTCAACCTCGTGGCCATATCGAATGTCCAAAACAATATAAATATAACTAAAATTCCAAAATCATCTAGATATATGAATCACAACAACAACAAAGAAATCTAACAATATCATTTATAGCTTTATCAACTATATCATCATCCAATAATTTTCCATTTCTAGGTCTACTCACAATATCCAAATATCACAAGTCCAAACAACATCCATTATACAACCATGTCCAACAGTGTATCATCATCAACATATTAAATGTCTCTAATAATCATCATGCATCATAACTGAATCAAGTCAACAATAATCCATGATCTAACATTTAGCATCATACTATAATAAAGTCCATAATCATGTTCATAATATAATCAGTAGTATCATGATTAGTATCAAAAGGGTGTCAAAGGGAAGTAGGCACTACACTATCATTTCCCTTAGATTTGGGTTCCCGTAAATATCCTTGTGGATTTCTTTTTATTTCTATTCGCCCCAAAATAATCCTCATTTCTTCATTCCTATTTTGTAAGTTTAGAAGAGGAGGAGGAGAAGCCATGAAAGGAAGAAGTGAAACCATGTTGAAATTTCCTTGGTTCTCACTGTAATGGAGAAATCTTCCCCCATTTTTATCTTCATAGTTTAGTTTAGACTAGGGTTTACTATTGTAAGGTTCACCATTTACTTGTTGTAGATATTCCCCCATGAATTTCTTTTTTGTCCCTATTTAATATATATACATTCTTTGAGTTCAACAATTAGGGAAAATCCATTTCATTAAATCTATTAGCTTTTACACATTTGGATGCCTATAAGATGATTTATAAGCTTAAAAATTCAATTTAATCAATTACTAGTTGCTTTGGAAGCTTCATTTTGATGTTTTAAAGCTTAGATTTTATTTAAATTCAATCTGAATTTTATTATAGTCGTGATTTTTATTTTTTTGTCAAAAGTAATCAAATCGCTGCCCAAAGTACACTCGATGGTCTTGTGGTGTCGCCTTACTCGGTGGGTGGTTCATCGACCATCGTTTTGCATTGGGTAGTGGTTTTGAAACCATTGTTCTACAGGGACGTGGTTATGTTTCCTAGAAATGCAACCTAAAATTCAAGCATTTATGAAAGTGTTTTGAACTTAGATTGGTTTTTAAGGAAATATTAACTTTAATTAAGGTGTCTACAATTCATTAGTTGATAGATTGATATCATATCTTTGTTTCATAACTTAAAATTACCAAATGCATAGCTTTTCCATTCAAACATACAACCTTAAACAATATGAAATGTAAGCCTCTTTTTACAACTATACTTTTATATTTTTCATTTATGTATAACTAAACAATACAAATATGGTAATGAAAGTTGCAATAACATCCTTTTGCAATACAAAAATTCTAGTACATCTCTTTTCATCGATGATAATCATGCAACAAAACAATGAAGAACTCCACAATAATTTCTTTCGATAGAAAATTTCTTTCCCAAGATACATCATGTTGGTACCAAAATTGATTCTCCCTCGGAAGTGAGAAAAATCACGGGTTTGGTAGGGAGCTTAGAGACAAGCAGAGCATGTAGTGTGTCATTTTGTAGCCGGCGATGAAATGCGGTGGCTCTTTGACACTCAGATGTGGAGAAGTATGTAGCACCCTCAAGAGGATTTGATCTATCCTCACTACTTTATGGTTGTGCCTTTCAACCAGGTGAGAGGACCCTTTTAGTAACTTGATATTTGTGGACGATATGGATATATCCTTCCTTGCAAATTTATTAAGAAAACCTTGAAGAAAAAATGATCAATGCAACATAACCTAACTCTCATGAGTTGTCAATCTATATAATGGAGATATTTTCTAAGCAAGGTTTAGGCCACTAAAGACAATGAAAACTTGATTGTTTTTGCATGTTTTTGTAGTAAAAATTATGCATTTGTATACACACATGAAAAACAGGGGTAGTATGGGTATGATTGGTTGTTTTTAAATGAATTTCTGTGGGAGGTGTGGCAAAAATGAACTTGATTCACCATATTCTTGATAAATTTTACAAAAAAGAGAACTTAAAAAATAGAATTCTTCGGGATAGCTAGGATGTTCCTTTAACCAAAATATGTGCTTCAATGGAGGCCCAAATCAGCACTTTTCACACAAACTTTAAGGATCCAAAATGAAGGATCAAATTGGAAAACTTAACTAAAATTTGTAAACCTCTATTTCATCATGTGTATGATACCCTCAAAGGCTAACAAACAATGTTATAGTCATGCTAGGAGTCATAGTGATTTTAAATTTTTTTATTTCACTATGAAATGAAAGTTCTTCTGATAAATGAAATTCTAAATGCCACCAAACTATCACAAGCTAGATAAGATCCGGTGTGATTAAAAAGATTTCAATGTAAGATTGCAATGGGAACAAGAAAACTACTTGCAGACATTCAAAAATGAAGCAAACACAAATTTTGCCCAAAAAAATGCAAATTAACTCAAGTTTGATTAAATTTATCGATAGGGGAAAGTTTCTAGAACAATCTCAGAGAGTGGCAATGCTGTACACTCACAACCACCTTGACATGATCAAATTTAACACAAAGGAGATCAACATGTTTCTTCAAGATCATTTCTCGAGAAGGATGGGTTTTATCAAGCTTTTCTCTTGGAAAAATTAGTCTCAACCTCTAATACTCCAATGATTTACACAAAAAATTCATGCCATATATAATACTTCATTTACAATAGAAATTTCCCACAAAACCGGGGTCATTCAAAGCACCATTGTGTGTTGAGACTCCCAAAATCAGATTTGTAAAAGGGTTGTCGGGTGTGCGAGAGGAAAATCTCTCCAAATATTTGAAGCATTCAATTCTTCCCCTGGTAGGCCACTCTTCATCTTGAATGCCAACTACTTCTTCCTCTAATCTGTCAAATCTAGTTCTTTGTGTGCCAAGGAAAGAAAACTAAAAATCAGATCGAAGCCAATGATTAGATCACGTTTTGATTGCAAAATACATCTTCAAATTTTCCCACCCAACCAGGATACCGAATTAATGTTCCTCTTCATTTTACATGTAGGAGACTCCAAGAAATGATAAAAACCATAAAAAATTGCATCCCTAGGATCTTTGGATCAAAAATGGTAGAAAACTAGATACAGATGCACAATTGGTGTTGATCTCTCTTTTGAATTTGGACCATCCATGTGGGAGATCCAAGTCAAGATGGGCCCAGGGGTTCCTTTTCACCTCTTATACCCTTTCGAAAAAATGTAAAATTTCTCAATTTTCTCTGCCCCTCTTCCTTTGAAAAATGGTCTTGACACGTGTCCCAATGTGAGTCCCAAAGGAACCATGGCTAAATTTTACTATTTAACCTCTTTATTGGAAACGGGAAAATTTTCTAAGTTTTTCCTACAACTCCGCCCTTCCGTGTCTAATCTCTAATGTGGGTCCCAACGGAACCACGCTTCCTTTTTTACTTTTAACTCCTTTTTCCACAAAAGGAAAATTTTCCAATTTACCCCCGAAAGTCCACACCTCCGCCATTGACTGGAGCAAGTTTTGAATTTTCTCTATCGGGCCCGCAGTCATTTTGATGATTTCAGTCTTTTGAATATCAAGGGGCAAAATATCCAATTTGCCCCCGATGGCCCTCCTCACCGCCTCTTGACATTTTCAAACTGCCACACATCTCAATGGCGCATCTTGAGGTGGTTCCCAAAAGTACAAACCCTAAATGAGCACAGGTTCACCATGTGTCTCAGGCATTTTAGGAAGCTACCAAAAAAACTAAGGAAAGAAGACCCAGTGGAAACCTTCACGTGTCTTTATGGCGTAACTTCAAGAACCTTATAAGGCTTCAATACGATTTGGTGGGGGCGCTTCCATTTTAAAAATTTACTCCATTTTTCCAAAAGGGAAAAATATCCAACCTTCTTTTGAAGGCCCGCATCTCCGCTTTTAAATTTTCCACGTGTCCTTCTGCGTGGTCAAAGTAAGACTTTCCCCTGCCGCCTAAATTTTTCTTTAATCAAAGCATGGCAGGGCTGCAGGGTGGTTCAAACTTTTTGCCAAAGTAGCCAAAAATAAAAATTTCAAAAACAAACCCACCGTACCCCATCCAATTAGAAGAAGCCATGTAAGTACCAAAAGAACCAATCAGAATTGAGCAGAGCTACGGGACCAAATTTTCTTTTTGCCAAAAATTAAAAAGTGACAAGTTAAAACATTTTCCCTCATCCCGACCAACCAAAATAAGCCACACGACATTGCCAAATGCTTTGAGGAATATTTTTGAAGAAAAACGATGCCCGCTAGACCTTCAAAAACACAAAAAATCACCATTCATGCCCAGAAATTGATTTTTTACTAAGGATGAAAATTTTTGAAACAAAAAAAGTGAATCATGGTTGCAAGCATCTTTTGACCATGGATTTGGATTTTAAAAGGCATACAAATATAAATTTATCACTCTCGAGCTTCCATGGTTGGGGAAAAATAGGAAAATGGAAGAGCCCACGGAATTTGAAGAAATTAGGGCAAAAACAGGGTAAAATCGAAGACTCCTTAAAAAAGGGACATGACAATGGACTCTACAAACAATTCGAGGCATTCAAATGGAGGTAAAAGCTTCATAACATCCACATCAAGAGACAAAACTCTTCATAACATGTAGATCAAAGGAAAATCAAAGCAAAATGGTGCGAGCTCAAAATGAGCACTAAGACATCTATCCTATATCTTTGAATAACATACAAGAATATGATATTTTTATTTCAACCAATGTACAACTCAATCTGTTTTTCTTTCACTTTAATAATTAAAATTACGGTAAATGAATGTACAAGCTTTCCTTGAACTATACAAGATTTATAATCTTCCACTCTAAGTGTGAACAATAATATGATTTACAACATGGAGGTTCTCCCAAAAACTCAAAACACAAATCTTATTTCAAGCTCATCTCCCAAAATTTATCTTTCAGCTTGCATCCTTTAAAGTCTTCAAAAATAGGATCACAATACAAATAAAGGGGTATAGGCAATGCTCTCCACCCAACCTATAATCCAATAAGAGGATAATGCATCCCCTTATTGGCCCCAAATCCCTAACAAAAAAAAAATATGGGGTATTATGCAATGTTTGAAAATTTTTACAAGAGGTTTCCATAACAATCATTCCATAATAACAAAAACAAATAACACATTCAAACAATCCGTTCAAACAAATTAACAACTTCCCAAACAAGCACAAAGGATTGACTACAACAAGACAACAAGGATAAAAGGAATATGGGAAATACCTCCTTTTATTTCCCAAGTGAAGTAGGATTTCCACCCAAAATCCTCCATATGCACAACATAAAACATAAGTCAATCCTTATTTCTACACTTGTCAAATGTAAAATATATCCATGTTATCTTTTTCACTCCCCATAGGTGGAACTCAAAATTACACTCCCTCAAAAATGCATGCCTCGCATATCCCTTTTCCCTACCCAATAGTCCCATAAATCCATCTCCGCACACAACTTAAGGCAAGCTACCCATTTACAAACAACATAACCATAACACTCATACAATATACAAACAAACACCATTTCTACATCAAATACATTAATACAAAGATGCAAAAAGAGAATATCCTACCTCTCCATCAAGCTCCTAACTCCTTTTCTAAAAAACCCTTTGAATCATTCACCCAAGCTTAATCCAAGATGCAACTCCAAGTATGAAAACCAAGACCAAATTTCCAAAAGTGCAAGAGATGTAAATAAGGCAAGTAATCCAAAAATTCATTAAAATCATCCAATAAATAAAAATGGATATGATGATTATAAGGTTGGTCCATTAAGGATGCCACTTCATCATGCCTCCATTACAACACACAAGTCAAACACCAAGCCCAAATCAATTAAATGTAAATGTAAGACTTATGACATGCCCACATGACACTCCAACTTGCACACCATGTTTATCAAGGAAAAACTTAAATGTGGTAAGTAACCAATGAAATTGTTTTCCTTCTTATGCTTAAAAATGCATTAAAATGGTCAAAATATGTCCTATACTTCATAACTAGGTTTGGTAGGGGTGTTTGAGATGTGAGGGACAAGGTAAAATTGTTTCTCAAGTCTCCAAAAGTGGTCAAAAAGGCCAAATTCGAAATTGGGAAGGATGTTCGAGTATACACAAACAAAATGCATTTAAATCCATTGACATCATACAACAAACAATGACTATATACCTCATTTATTTCCCACATGACATAACTTCCCTTTTAATTCAGATTTAAGATAAACTATTTAATTAAGACACACTAGAAAGTATTAATAAAGTGGTAATATTTCCCAAATAATTAAATACATGCACACAAATTAAAGGAAAGGAACACATTACACCCATTGCCACATAAATGAGGTTACCCCCAATGGCAACCTCCTAACAAAGCATGCATCAACACAACATAACATTATACACATGTTGTCAATTTTTGTCATGTTGTATAACACCCAAATCCTTTTGCGAGTTAGTCCCCTATCCTCTTTCGACGTATGTAATAAAATGTCCCTCCAACACAAACAGAATACCTCTCTAGCCATGTGGCCGTATTAACAACATCGATAAAATATACATATAGAAATCAAAAGTCATCATCCAAAATTAACAATTCTATCATCTATCATCATTCAATTTAATTTGATTTTAACATCCATAACATCATAATTCTACTCAAAATATCCAACATAGGTTATGCATCCATATTATAACATGTTAGTATAAACTAAGAATCACGCAAATCAACATATATATTTGTCCATAATCATCATCCAAATTGCTTCAAAATCAAAAATTTAAATCACAACATGTCAATAGTACAAATATCTACATACACTACTATGAAGAGCCCCTTTACCCTTTCCACACAAAACAAATATTGTCAAACATTGTGTGGAATATCCACAATAACCTTGTACTTTGAAAAAAGACATTGTGGATGTTATACAATATTATTATAATAGATTACAAAATTGTCAATGATCCACAATACAATTTTTTTTTGAAAAATCTACACGAACACACACTTTTTCTACAATTCCAATGATTTTTACCTTAGATTGTCTACTATTTTTAATTTGTGATAGATTACATACAAAAAGCGTAGACAATTTACAAGATCCTAATTTATTTTCACAATTTACAAATTTTAAACTAAACATCAACATTTAAAAAGTTTAAACTAAACATAATAGTGACCTTTTGAAAGATACAATAACTCATCTTAAACTAATAAATGTGCTAAAGGTGGTAAGTTTAAATATAATTGTCGATAGTAAACATAACCCCGCATTTTTTCCACATTTAAATATCTTTAATTAATATTGAAAATTTTTAACAAGGTCTAAGTATTTGATAGTAAACACATTGTAAAGGATTTGAGAATTATCTTGAATGGAGGAAGACATGGAGAAAGACATGTAATTTTATATTCGCATTATTTTATCTTGAATTTATAAGTTGTGAATTAGATTCATTACTTTTATTTAAGTGATTTTTAGAAAGTTTTAATGAATTAGGTAGGTCATATTTCTTTTTAAAAGTGTTTGTGTAAGAAAATTTTATTTTGAAATATTTTTATGAAATAATATTTAATAACTATTTATAGAGATCACATTAAAATGATTTTAAAAATTAAATAAAATCCTCTTTAAAAATTAAATTTTTTGAAGTTATTACCTATAAGATGTAGCATATTTCAGTTGTTGATATGCCTTTATCAACCCCTTACCTATATTAAGTCACTAATAAGTATAAATTAAGACCATAAACATATTATTATTGAAGAAATTGATCACGTTTAGTATTATGATCAACTTTATCACTTAAGTAAAAATTTGATGTTCCATATTTACTTTCATTTTTGTATACATGGTCAAGATTTAATTCGTGGAATTTTTATGTAAATAATGTGTTTATCTTGATTTTGCACATTTTAATATGTTTGATCTGTTCTTTATTTGAAATATTTTCCAACTAATTTTTTTCCAAACAATAAATAAATATATTCATTTTTAATATTTTAATTAATGATTTCAACATATTTATTTTTACGCATAATTAAATAAAATCCATTCATAAAAATAAATAGAATAATAGAATATTAAAAAATCAATTTATAAAAAAATTAAATAATGACAACTCTTAATAAATACAACATTTATAATCATTATTTTACAAATTACAAGATAATAATGAACATACATTTTTAAAGTTAAAGATTCCTTGAATTTAGTAATGAAATCATACGTTTAGTTCAGGGACGAGATTATACACTGAACATGAATGAATTGTTACTAATTATGGATAATTTTAATAAATAATTTAGAGCTAAATTAATGGAGTTTGTTTGAGTTTTATGTTGGTTAACTAGAAATTTTTAATGGAATTTTTAAACACCGATGGTGTAGAAGGTGTAAACAAATTAAATAAGGCGTTTGTGTAAGACTTTTTGAGTGATATTTTTATAAAAAAATTATATTTCAATATATTTTTATTTTTTAATTTTTCTTATTTGCAGGTTAGAAACTGAAATAGGATTTGAAGATTTAATTATTTCTCTCTCAATTATATGTGCATGAGAGATGAATAATTGTTGTATGTTACTTACATATTTGGGTGAGACTTTTTCAGTGCTAATTTTTATTTTTATTTTTTATTGGTAATTGCTTTGGATTCTCAAATTTTCCTTATTTGCAGGTTGCAAACTAAACCAAGATTTAAATGTTTAATGCGTTAGATTTGTAAAAGATGTGCATAACAAAGATGAATATTAAAAATCGTATATGTTGCTTATATCTTTTGGTTAGTATAAAAACTTTTTCGAACGCTGAATTTTTTATTTTTTCCTTTAATTAATAAATAGTTTTCTCTCTCAAATTTTTCTTATTTATATGGTTACAAAAATGGAAGCCCTCTTTAAAACATATTCATAGTGCAGCCGATAGATGACTATTATATTAAAATAATTTATGTCAATAATTAGTTATGATATATTTTTAAAATATATTCACTTATTACATTTTCAAATCATATATTTGTGGTGTTTTGGACTTGGCTCCTGAATCATTTGAAAAAAAAATCCCGAATGATTCAAAATACAATTAACAAAAATTCTTGTAGTTTTTGTGGAAGATATTTTTGTTTGTTTCATCTGCACATTCAGTTACAATGTATAACAACCATTATATAATATTGAATGCATTGTATTGTAAAAACCATATGACGAATTTATATCTCCAACATCTTTAGCCACATAATGACTGCCTCGGCATCTTCGGCTCTCCCTGCTACGGACGTTTCCTGGGTGGAAAAACTTTTCGGAGTGGTCCATCGGAAGCCTTTGAAAATTTCTCCATCTTGGTGTGGAGATGACCCTCACTTGGAGATACCTGCGACTATGGTGGATTGAGCTAAGGAAACATACATATATATACCCGTAGGAGTTTTGTAGGCCTGAGACAAAATATTGATTTTGTAAGAGAATGGTGGGAGAGGAAATGGGCTTGAATGTTGGAAGTTATATCTCTTGGGGGGGAGAATTCCTTTTCGGTTTCCATGACGAGTTGGACCTAAAAGGGTTCTTCTAGTTGTGTCATGGTTTTTTGAGAAATTTGCTCTGAGCCTATGCTTCTATTGACCTATTTTAACAGTGGAGTGCACCTTCTAGGAGCACCTTATTTGGATTCGTCTCCCTGCTCTCCCCATGGAATTCTAGGAGCCTGAAGTTCTTTACGGCATTGCAAGATCTATGGATGTTCTAACTACTGTTGAGCCTGCTACGAAGGCACACTCCAGACTAGTTTTTGCAAGGCCAGGCATTAACATTCCTGTTGGAGCAAAAGTACCTACAAAAATTATGTTGAATACTTCTGAAGGCCAATGTGAACAAAAACTTAAATCTGAGAAGTCCCTCATCATCTGTGACAAGTGTAGGAAGGTGGGATACGAAGGTAATTCATGTTGTTGGGGAGATCAGATGATGCAGAATGATAATGTAAATAATGAGGTCTGTAAGAGACCTGTCTCTAAGATGGACGATGCATTAGAGGACATGAAATCGAGTGCAGGAGAAGACGAAGTGGAGGAGGACGATGATATTTTGGTCTGCTCGCTAGGTGTGCCTTCAAAGGCGTTGGGCTCTGGTGTTGGCATCGCAGGATTTGTGTGTGGTGGTGACAGCGTGGCAAAGGCAAAGAGGTGGACACATGTAGATCCAACTTGGAACCCTCGGGGGCTGATTTTAAATTCAAATTCAGACTTTAATGTTCTACCTAGCCTTCATCGGAAAGGGGGCGGTTTACATGGAAATTTCCAGGCGGTGGATCGGAAGGATACGACAGGTGGTTCGGGTGCTGTCAGAGGATCCATTGGACGGGATATCTCTACCTCAAATTCAAATTATGATTTCACAATTTCAGATGATGTGTTGGTGGATAGAGGATGTGTCGTGTTAGGTAGGGTGGAAAAAGGTTGGTGAAGGATGTGGAGGTTTGTGACAGCATCCTTATGGTGGACATTGATGTGGGTACGTTTTCTCCCTTTGGTGGTGAATTTGATGCCATGCTCAATAAGGATGGGTTGCCTAAGGTCTAACCCAGGAAACTCAAAGGCATACATTCAGAATGAGTTCTTCAGAGTCGTCATATTGGTGGCAGATCTTAAGTAGCTCTTTCCATGCTTCAGGGTCATGGATTCTCATTGTTTTCTTTCTCTTGGTTGACATTGTTTGGTTTTGGTCCCTTGAGACTATGCTTGTTTTCTATAATGGTCATTGGTAGAGGCCTTCTTCTATTCTCTCTATTTCTTTATCGTTTATCCTACGTTGTTCGGGGTTCATGATCCCTTTAAAATATCTTTGGTTTTGTTTTGGTTGTTTATCCGGTGTGACTTCTTTTATTGTATAGGTTTGTTGGTCGCTTAAAATGAAATCCTTATTACCTTATCTAAAAATATGATCTCCTTATTAATTATCATGAGTTTCATTTTTCTTGGCGTCTATTAAAACATGGTACTCCTAAAGGCACAATTGATGCATAGTAATTTTCAATGAGTTCAAATAAACTGCAACTTTCGGGTTTGGATGGGGAAACACTTAAGCATGGAAGGAATTATCACACATAGTTTAACTTTATTATAGATCTAAGTGATATTATTATTGCTGAAAATTATTTTCCAAAAAATTATTAATTTTATTTGAAAATATTCAATTTATTTTATTTTATTACACTTAATAATTTTTTATTAATTCTATATAAATTATAATAAAGCTGAGAATATATATATATATTATTCTTAAAAATATATGTATAAAAATCCTTGATAAAGGGGGCGAAACAAATCAAAATATGTCAAAAATTGGCAAATGCCACCTAATGGTTGGGTAAAACTAATTTTTATGGGGCATCAATAGGCAATCCTGGCCCTATTAGAAGTGGATGTTTAATCCATAATACTCAAGACCAACCGGTTTTATGATGGATCTAAACTATAGCCAAATTGCTGAAGGAATCACTCTTCTTCAAGGGATAAGGGAGATTGTTGCTCATCTATGGAGAAAATTATGGATTGAAGGAGACTCTAGGGTAATCATTGATGTTGTTACTTCCCTATCAGGTAAAGCTTGGAAGCTAAATCAAATAATTCGAGAGATCCTTAAATGGCTAAACGGATATGAGGACATCCAGTTTTCTCACATCCTAAGGGAGCGGAACTCTCCAGCTGATCTTCTTACCAATTTTGGCATTGGTATGATGGAGAAAGAAAGGGCATTTTTAAATTCTTGGAAGGATAAGTTTCGAATGTCCCTCCAAAGATATTTTATTAATGATATGAATCATTAATCCTCATTGCAAATTCCTTCGATATTTATGCACGAGGATTTTATATTTTAAACGTGTGGGTTGTATTTGAAGAAAGAGAAATAAATAATGTTACATGTGTGAAGCGGGTGGTATTCATCCCATCCAGCCTATTTGATCTAGTGCATCTTTTCCATTTGGCACCCTTCTCATCGGAAAAGGATATCACTAAGTTTTTTCTTCAATACGATGAGAAGAAGAGGGCGATGGGGAGGCACACTTCTAGCTCTACTCGAGCCTGTAGCAAGTCCCTTAAGAGTGGATGTCGCTCCCCTTTCAACGGAGTTATGGATAAGGAATCAATCCAAGATTTTTCCAAGGATAGAATTCAAAACCTTGCAATGCAAGAATGGTTCATGGTTGATTGCAAAAGATTTGGACTTGATTGAAGAGGAAGAAATTCAATTTCATCTGTATGGCGTAACGATTGATCCTAAACAATCTATGGGGCATCATAATAAATTCAATGTGGCTCGGGGGATTAGTGGAGCCAACATCTGTCAAATGCTTTTGGCAACTTTTTACTTCATATGGATCATGCAGAGTTGGAATAAGCTAGCGACAAGAGGGGGACGGAAGTTAATTTTCATTCACATGTCATTCTCAAGGATCTGTAAGTGGTAGTTGTTGGTCATAAGGTGATTGCAAACCATCTTGGTCTTGTTCTCTACACCAAAGCATGTGTTAATTTCTTGTGTGATGAATCTTCCAGCGATTCACAATTATTAAAATTGTAGAACTTTCCACACCTTTTGTCACATTTTTTGTTTCCACAATAAAATTGTGGGTGGATTCCACAAATTTAGATTCACAATTTTAAACTTTTAATTCAAAAAAAATTGTGATTTTTTTTGGATACAATATCTATTGCCTTATACATGATATCTCAAGTACATTTAGTGTAGTTGATTGCTATCATTACCGTAAAAAACATGGTGATGATAAACATAAGCTAGAAGAAGATAGAGAGAGAGAAGAGGGAAAAATTCAAGAATATGATCATGTCGAAGTAGAAATAGTGATAGCCAATAGGATCAAAGAGATACATATAAAGGAGTAAAAATTATGTCAAAGTGAAAAGGAAAGAACTCTAAATATATATGAAACTTGGTTAAGTGTTGCACATGCCTTGAAATATGGCATTGTGGTGCATAGATAAAGAGACAAAGTTTCTAAAATTTCCCAAGATGTATGATATAGGAACAACTAAGTTTGGTTGAAATCCCATATGAACAAAAAAAAATTAAACATTTTGAGTCAGTTATATTTGCAATTTTTTAGTGTTTTATGCTTTTTGCATCTAAGAATTGTTGGAAATAGATAATTTCTCCCACATTCTTTAATCACTTTTTGGGAAAAGTAAAAGCAAGCTTCTTTTCATGCATAGGTTATTTTTAAATAGATGTTCCTAGTTTTAGGAAAAACTAATAAAGAAAATAAATCAAAAGCTTTGTATTGCACAAAAGCATGTGCTAATTTTAGGAGAGTGGAGTGTTTTATTGTTAGATGAAAGCCATCTATTTATTAGAGGTAATTGTAAGTGTTTTGATATAACACATTCAAAGAGATTGTATTGAGTCAAAGCTTTGAAAAGGAAGAATAAATATATGCACACAAATGTTGATCTGAGTTTGCAATAAATCTGTTTTATTTAGAATTATTTATTTTATTTCTAGTAGTTGTTATTTTATGTGCCTAATTTCTTCAAATTGGTATCACAACATGGATTTTTTACCAGGTTTCTAATTAACAAGTTATGGCTTCTATATCCGGTTTGCTAACACTACAATTTACAGGAAAGAATTATGAGTATTGGTCATTAACCATGAAGTCACTATTCAGATCCCAGGATGTGTGGGAAATCATATAGAATGGGTGCACAAAGCCTGGAGATGCAGCAACATATAACACACTATCACAGGTAGAGAAAGACACTTTGAAGAAATTAAGAAAGAAATATAGAAAAAAAAATTCTTCATTCATGAATCCATGCATGAAAGCATCCTACCTAGAGTGGTAGTAGTCAAGTAAAGAAAACATTGTGTGGGAAACTCTCAAAGTTGTCTACCAAGGTATAGAGAAATTAAAAACCAAAAAGCTATAATTTATTTGAAGATAATTTGAAAATATGTCACTTTGAAAGATTCAAATTCCTAGAATCATTCTTTACTTTCTTAGTTGGTTTAGTCAATCAAATAAAATATCATGGGTAAACTATTGAGGACAAAATGATTATTGAAAAATTGCTTAGAATTTTTCCTGCAAACTTTGATGCTTTGGTAGTTTCTATTGAAGAAACTAAGGATCTAAGTCAGTTTTAAATTGATGAGTTGTGTGCATCACTAATAAATCATGAACAGAGGTTGAATAGATCACATGTAGTTATAGATCAAGCTTTTTAATCATAAGTATTAAGAAATCATGGAAGAGGAAGACGAAGAAGGTCATTTAAAGGAGGCAACACCGGTCCATCAAACTCAAGTAGAAGAGGAAATAGTCGGGAACATAATCATAATCATTTTACAAGTCGGAGAAAAGATAAGTAGCATGTGCAACGTCACTATTGCAAGAGATATGGGCACTATGCTTTTGATTTAGGAAAATGTAGTATGATCTGAATAAGCGAGAATCAAAATAAGGTTGAAAAATCTACTTCAAGCTCCATGTTTATTGCATGAACAAATTTTTTGAAGCATCACCTATTGATTGTAATCTATCACAAGATATTCCTAGTTATGTGTGGTATTTAGATTCTGGTTGTAATAATCACATGTCAGGTAACTTAGATTTATTTTCTAATTTATATGAGTCAGTAAAGATAGAAGTTACCCTTGGGAATAATAATAAAGTTACTATAAAAGGTAAAGGAATAGTCAAAATTCTAACTAAAAAGGGGGATACGAAAATTATGTAGGATTTTAATTATGTTGCGGAGTTTGAAGCGAGAATCTTATGAGCATTGGTCAATTAGTACAAAAGGGATAAAAAAATTAAATTGAAGAAAAAGAATGTGTGATCATGGATAAAGCTCCAAGTACCCAGGTGATTGCTAAAGTAAATATGACAAGAAAAAAATGTTTCCTTTGAAGATTATACGGACATATCGCACTACTAGAAATAGGCTCATTTATCTACATTGTTATCCACAAAAATATCACTTTGTGGAATATTTGTGAATTATCAACATAAAATGGAAAGACTCTATAAAATGCAATGTAGGTTATCCATAAAAATATCACTTGTGGAATATTTGTGAATTATCAACATAAATTGGATAGGTTCTATAAAATGCAATATAGGTTATCCACTATTTCATAAAAGTCACTTTTAAACTTTTAAAAAGGTTTTCCAATATTTTATTCAAGCCAAATTTAAATTTGTGAAATAACCACATTGTTGAAATTTAATTGTGGAAAAATCTCTTCTCCAAATGTTTGCAAAAACATTAAGATTTGAAAAATATAAAATATAGATTAAATTATTTGGAGTTAATCTGGTAATGAATTCTTTCACAACCCTTAATTGTGATTACATAGTTTAACTAGGAGCCATAACCATACATTGATTATGTGTTCGTAATTTTTATTATCGTAATTTGTTCCTATGCCCGTTATAGTATTTCTAACTCTCGTCCAAATAAATATAATATTAAACTTTAATTATTATTTTTTTCTAGGTATAATTATTTACAATAAAGAATAAAAAGAAAAATACAAATCACAAATGAAATTTCAATATTAAAAATATTTGTTATTATGATAAACAATGACATAAAAACTATAAAAAATGTTAACATTTTAAGTAAAAATAGCCAAAATAATAATATTACATAGAAAATTAACACTAAGTTTTTCAAATTAAAAAATAATATAAAAATAAACAAAAAAATTATTAATCTAATAGAAAAATATTAATTTATAATAGATAGTATTATATTTCTTACAATATATCGTAAATATTAAAAGAGGAATTACAAATTTAACACAATCATATTGAAATTTTAATATTGTATAAATTTTAATTAAACATTAAAAAATAATTACTTAGTTTATATCAAGAGTGCTCAATTTTTTAAAGAATAAATTCTCTCAAAAATTTTGTATAATATTAAAAATAATTGTGTTCTTAAATACCCATTCGTGGCAATTGAATAACTTATCATTATCTCAAACATTTAGTCCCTTCTTTTGCATTGGTTTGTTTTTAAAGACAATCATGTGTAGAAATTAATTAGTAATTTATTTTTGAAATTGTATTTATGTTTTTCAGATCCTAAAGACACGAAGGTTATAGGAATGAATCCTCCATATTCTAAGGAAGTATTTTGAAAAATATTTTTTAAGTGAAGGAGATCCGTGAATGAAATCTATAATTAATGACATCAATGATACCTGTCCATGCATATACATCCACGCTGGTGATCCGTGTTAAAGATATCATTAGATCCGTGTGAAGGAGATGTCACCATACATGTGTAACGTGGTTATTGAGAATACAAATTTAAAGGATTCTCCAAACTGTATATAATTACAAACTTTATCTTGTCTATTTTAATTTTATTCTCTAGTTTTGAGCTTTTACCCGAGTGGATCTAGTTGAATCTTGGGGCTTTTAGTCTCATCCTTACAAAAATTTTATGAAGAGTGGTTTGGATTTTAGCGTGGATTACTTTACGCTCAGAGGAAATGTGAAACACTCGGGTGAGGAAGCTCTTGACTCGCTGCTACTTATTGTATGCATTGAGAGACGCCAATGTTCTTAAATGCCTGCTTTCATCAGATCCTTTCCCTCTGCCTAATCCCAGTGCAGTGGGTGGTAACTGCTGTGAATATGATCCTCCTGATCCTCCTTGCATGAGCATGGAACCGAACGGAATTTTCTCCAGACTGGCACAAACATTGACATCTGAACCTCCTCCTCCTCCAGCGGTACCCGTGACCCGAATTCAGATTTATAATCCTGGGCAGGAAATGAGGTACTCCGCTTGACATGGACGTTCTGTACATTACGCCGCCGAATAAACCTCGAATTGCTTCTTACACAGCCGATGATATCGATGAAGAGATTTCAGTCATCAAGGGGCAGTTACTTTAGGATTTGGTAAATATCTTTAGTTGATGAGGCCATGCATGTTTGGTAAAAGGGGCGGTCTTTAGTGAGGTTATTGATGTGGGAACAAAATTGAGCCTAGGCTCAATTTATTTGTCGGTGTAAGTTCACATGCAAAATATTAAACTGGATTGTTTCGGGATGGATTCAAAATTTGTGTGATAAAAGAATTATGAAAAAGTATTAAAAGATGGTTTTTATTTTATTTCTATTTAGTATATAGTTTCTTTTAATAAATTATTATTCTATTATTATTTTTATTTGTTTGCAACTTCTAATTTGTCATGTTTTCTTTATAAATGAAAGATTTGAATAAAAGTGAAACTAGTTTTTTTCCCAAAAATGGTACAAGTATTATATATTTTAAACTTACTTTCCTTTAAGAAAATCATATTTTTAAATATTTATTTTAAAAATATTTGTATCACATACTTATAAAAAATATTTAAATTTTTAATCTAGGAGTTCAATCAATATTTTCTATTATTGCATGCGATTCTTTTGAAGATGAAACATTGCATGTGTGGAATTTAAAAATTGATTATATATAATTTTTATTATATATGTGGTTTTATTATTCAATGTACGTTTTAAAATGCATGCATTCAAAAGATAGGATTGTTTTTAATATAATTTTATATTTAAAAAATAGATTTATTGTGTTATTTATTCAATATTTTGATTTAGAATTTAATAAATCTTTTTTTCTTAATTGAAGCTTTGTCATTTACATCAATATTTAAAATTATATCTAAATTTTATTTTCCAAATATTTGAAATTAAATAAAATTAATAAGAATAATAATATACATAAAAATAAATATTATAAATATGACTAGTTATAAATTTGTTAGTTTTTAATTAAAATTAAAAATTAGATATCACATATTTTTTAATGAATGTACTCTTAAAATATAGTTATTTTGATGAAATATATTATTTGTATTGAAACAATTTTAACAACTTAAAAATAATGATCGTAAAATATGATGATTTAGTCCATCAAAAATAATAATTTTGTTCAAATATTTATAATTGCAATATTGTTCAACCACCTATAAATTTTTTTATTATAGTAGTATATGTCACAATTTTAATATTGTGGATCGTCAATATTCTCAAAATTGTGAAAATTGTCACAATAATTTCAATTGTGGACATACAACAATGTTTTAATTGTGACACATTCTACAAATTAAAAATTGTGCAAATCTCACAAATTTTTTGTGGTTTTTTACACAATTTTTGTCACTTTTTATGTTTCCACAAAATTATTGTGGGTGGAGTCCACAAAATTGGATTCACAATTTAAACTAAAATATCCACAAAGAAAATGTAGAAAAATTGTGGATACTATATCCTTTATCTTGTAGTGTCGAGATTTCATACTATAGATCGAGTCAAGAGTTGAGGAGATTGGATCGAGTTTTCATTTAGTTGAAAAAGATGAATTGTGGCTATTGAATCTCGGGTTTTGTCATTTAAACTTTGGTGGTTTGAATTTATTACATAGAAAAATATGGTGAAAGGTTTTCCTTTGATTGAAACCAGATGGAGTTTTTGAAGGTTGTATTTTGGGGAAGCAACACAAAGATTCCTTTCAGTTGGAAAAACAAAAAGAACAAGTGCAACACTTGAAATTGTTCACTAATATTTATTTGGGTGATCCAAGAAACTTATATTATAGGTTTCTCATATTTTATGACATTCATTGATGATTTATCAATGAAGACATGGGTTTAATTTATGAGACACAAATAATATGGTTTTGATATATTTAGTGGAAACACAAAGTGGGTACTACATCAAATTTTGAGGACGAGATAAAGCAAGTGAGCATGTTTCAATGTTTTTTTGAATTTTTACAAATATCATGGTATACACAAGTAGTTTACTTCTAGGTATACACCACAACAGAATGGTGTGGCAGAGAGGAAGAATAGAACCATCATGGAGATGGAAAGAAGTATGATGAAGGAAAAACATCTTTCAAATGAGTATTGGGAAGAAGTAGTAGAAACTATTGTTTACATCATAAACATGTGTCAACAAAAATTATTTGAAACATGGTTCCTCAATAAGCTTGGACTAAGAGGAAACAAAATGTTTCTCATTTTAGAATATTTGGTTGTGTGGAATACACACATCAGTTAGAAAATAAAGGAGAAAAGTGCATATTTGTTGAATATTAAGAGAATATAAAATCTTACAAGTTGTTTAAGATTACCAAAACATTCATAATTAAAGATGTATAGTTGTTGAAAATGAGGCATGGGATGGAATTATTAAGAAAACAATAGATGAAAGCATAGAGCGAGAAAGGTATTGTATCTTCTTTGAATCTTGTAAATGCACCACAAGTTATAGCCAAGCTACACCTCCATCTACATCTAGAAGATCTCAAATATTTTAGTCCTTCTTAACCATGCAAGAGACACCACAAAGAAAACTAGAAATGTACGTCAACAATAAGATAAAAATTAAAAAATTAACAAAAAGGATGTGGATCCGTGGGGTTAGTCTTGATTGTTAGGTGAAGGCATAGGTTTTGGAGGCATGTAGAGTCTTGTCAGAAAGCACATGGGCTTGCTCCCATCCCATAGACATGTCATGTCCATTGCACAACAACACAAGCACTATAATTGTGCTCTACAGATGTCAACCACCTCCTATCTTGTGTCAAATGTGACCGTTGGAGGCTGAAATGGGACTTATTCATGGCACATGAAGCCGGTTGAAAGATTTCCTCAAATAAATATGATTCTCTCCTTGCTTGCACCAAAATAGGTTTTTAGTTTTCATAGTTAGTAAGTTCCCTATTAAATCTAGATCAAAGAGAATGTGGATTGCAATGATAACATGTTTTTCACAAATCAGGTTTGGCTCAAAAGGGTTTGAAAATTTAAAGAAAATGCATTCGCAGTGTAGATCCTCATGCTAAATTGTCACATACTCCTACCCTTCATCAACAAGGGGGAAGCACTAGGACAGGGTAAGGACATCCATTAAAGCATAATGAAAGTCTAATTTGTTTTTATTTGGCCATATTCCTCCCAGACTACGCCAAAAACATGAGCTCGGGAACATGGTATAGACGTCCAAGTAGAATATGAGGAATTTTAGTAGACTTTTGTTGCAAATGCTATATAGACATGTATGCATACGTGGGAGAATTCATGAGATAGGTGAAATGTTGAACAGTGATAGTAGGATTTGTACAAAATGGGTTTGTTGAATAGGATTAGAGACTGTCAAGAAAATGAGTTTTTAGGAACTAAAAAATGATCTCGCAATCTTGCTAGTAACACCCCTTGCTTTTGCAAAATGTGAGCCATGGATCAGGGTTATGGACTTCCAATAGAACATAAATTCAAGGATTTGTTTTCAGCTCAACCCTGTTTGGATACTTTGAGTTTCTTGGTATAGGTGATATATGGAGTTCATAGGCACCTGGATTCACCTAACGATCTAGGCATGTTTGCACATCTGGGTCACCATTTTGGTATAGAGACGAGCTCTACATTTGTTAATGTTCTCATATATCTCACTATTGTGTTTGGTATCAACTCGCTTGGAGTTCGAGCTGGATGTGGGTTTTATGGGTTACATTGTTAACAACTCGCCATTCTTGTTTTTTTTTCTACGGTGTTGCTATGTTGGATCAGCCTTTTACACATTGATGGTATGGGTTTTCTAGTATGCAACTCTATGAAAACTATGCTCAACACATTGAGGTTGCTCTGTTTCTAGACAGCTCTTGTTGTATCAATTGTGTAGTTTGTTATTTCAAAACATTAGTAGTGGTTGGAGTAAATCCAATTCAAAATTAACTTCCCAAACAACACCTCAACTGTGCTATAATGGGAGATTTTAGTCAGAATATGGACATCCACCAAAGTGTATTAGAGGATGAGCAGCATTCTAGAAAATATTTGTAGCTACAACTATTAGGAGGATATGTATGCAAAATGTAGAACCATGCTCTTGACACGAAACCACATGGAGCACCTCTTGCTTGTAGACACAAACATATCCTATATTTTTGGTTCTTCTTTCCTTATATTTTATAATTCTTATCATTTAGTTTTTCATTTGCAATAAGAAAAAAATTTAAACCGTAGGAATTATCATAGATCTATTTGCATTTTCAAAACAATAAGATGTTATAATGTAACTTATAGGATCCAAAATTCCTTTGTAAATAATGGACTTAAACCCTCACTTCATGATGATCTAGTAGCATCTCAAATAGACTAGTTGCTACATTACCCATTATACTGACAAGTTGAAGTAAACTTTTCGGTAAATATGTTGACCATTTCTTTGTTTAAATAGAGAAATTGCAATTTTGAAGACGTGTAAAATAACCCTCGTAACTCTAGAAAGAAGATGTTAACTTTCATGTGTACCTAGTTATGTGAGGCTTCACTTTAATCCTTGAATCGACCTCGAATGATTGTATGTGATATTTTTTTAACACCCTTTTAAGAGCCTTGTTACACCGTTCTATAGCTTTAGAAAGATGTTAAATTTTAAAAGTTGGATTTTATTTTGGCTCGTTGTTTGATCCCTGAACAATGTAATACATATACTGCCTTCGTAAATCGTTAGTATTTTTACTACACAATTCCATGGAACCTTCAGTTTGAGGAAAAAAACTTTTCTTGATAGTTTAGCAATGGTATTTTGTAGGCCTCTAATTGTAGTTTGACTAGCTCAAACAAGACCAATTATGACGTTGGCTCTAGAAAACAAGTTACCATTTGATAACCATATGCTAATTCTCATCCTGTTGACTCGATGAATTTTTCATATCTAGAGGAATTTTTGGAATATTTTTCATTTCACTTTCATCTAGTAAATGTCGAGTTTTGGACATGGTTTTTTAAGCCTTTGAGCTAACTTTTATTCATTTGCAAATAGGTCAATTAGAACAAATGGCCCCGAAGAAAACTAGCTTCCAATCATAAACCATTCGCAACTTCCAAATTTTGTCGATTCTTTATGAACTCTTGGTATATAAGTGGAAACATACAAATTTAACAGTGGTGTGTTTGCTCATTGGAAGACAATGTTTCAAAGTGGATTCTTAGCCTCCGAGCTTGTTTTGAACATATTTGTAGCTAGCAGGAAAATGTAAAAAAAAATTTGTAGGACCCCTGTCGGGTTGCCAAACCACTTTGGAAACTTTTGAGACATGGAAATAATTGTTTGAAAACTCTATAGCGTAATTTTTGTGTGAAATAGAACTTTGGACTAAATGGTGTTTTCTCTCCCTTCCTTTTTATTTCTCTCTACCTAGTTACAAAATGAAATGATATGAATATATGTTTCCAAATATTTTCTTAAAATGAAAATTATAATTATTATTACATGTAATCGAGAAACTAAATACGTTAATTATGTTAGATTAGGGTCGATTCCATGCCAGTGATTTATCGTTGATTTCATGCTCACATGGTTTTGCAGGATGCAAAAATGATGGCGAAAAGGTGATGTGTAATTCATTATTTATTATTGTAAATTTATATGGGTCATTGTAAAATGAATATATGTATAATGTAGTCTCATGTTATAGAAAATTTATATTTGAAATTTTCTAATACGTATGAGATGCTAGTTTAAGGGATATCTTAAGAAATTTGCATCTAATCATAGGTTCAATTGGATACATAGTTACGTATGGTAAAAATGTATGGTATATATATGGTAAATGAGTTTGAAGCTAATATCTTGTAGTGAATTTTACGTGTTCAATAAAATATTAATTAATTAGTGTGTTGTATTCTTACCTTTTAAATGTAATAAAGAGATTTAATCGAAACACTCAACCCTAGTATAAGATTCGTGCATAACACGTCTTTATGTGTGATCCTTCTTACCATATAATAGATTGAAACCGTAGAATGAAATTAAACTTTTGACTTGATGGAAGCTCCTAGTTTAGGTAAATAAAAACCCTAGTTTGAGTTCTTTGTCATCCTTGTTATGTTTAGCAACATTTTCATGAACCCATCTTTTAAGAACGACATGGTACAACTTTAACCAACGTATGTGGTTTCCTTCTAGTTTTGGTAACCGCGAGGAGAATGTCTTCTCTTCAGGTCTGACACCATGTTGAGTGGTGAAGACCACCTGGAATTCACCTTAAGATTCCTTGTTGAAGCAAAGACTATGCGGTGTAACCTTCCCAATTATGGAATAAGTTGAATTAATAATCCCTTAGGATCCTAGTGGACTAATAAGTCTTACAAAGTTTATCTCAGAATTTTCATCATCATCAAATGAATTCCTTGTGAGACCCCCTAATGACACAAATGGGGAGGGTGAAAAAATTGTTTCTATGACTTAAACTCTTTTTAATAAACTGTATATTTCCTCTCATCTAGATGTGTTACCTTGGTTTATAACATCATAACACCTTCATCTTTCATAAAGGTTGTTTAGCATAAATTTTTCCTCTCACCTTAAACTTGTATATAATTGAGGCATAGATCCTTATGTGTAATTGTAATTAAAATAAACCTCAGTTGTTTAGGAGGTTATCTTGGGCCTCATGTGTAGTTTATAATACTTCCAATCATGTACTTCTTCAAGAAGTTACACAAGTACTTTCTTGATTCAATTATTTTTAAACTATCATAATAATGAGACCATAGTGTGATGTAAGAGGAAAGTATATTAGAGTAAAATTATATTTGAGGTTACAAATAATGTCACTCTTGGAATCCTTATAACTCAATTAAACAATTTTAGGTGTTACAAAGAATATGAATAGTCTTGGTGAGATCAAACTTTGAGAAAACAAAAGATATTTATAATCTAAATAAAATTTCTTGATGTGGAAATGTTGAATGGATTCAACAAGTTATCGAACTATTTTAACTATGGTAGGGAAATAAAGATACCGTGATCAAAGAATGCTTATGGGAGAAAGGTATCTTGAATCTAAATATCCCTTAAATCCTAAGTTTTCTTTATGACATCATGCCAGATTCCCTTGTGTAGCAAGGGTGAATTTTAAACTTTGAATAAACGTTAGAGAAGCATATTATTAACATAAGAATGAGAGAATTAAGAACTTTGTATGTAATTTGAAATATGCCAAATAATTATGTAAGTTATGGAGATTTTCGTAAGAGATAAAGAGCCAACTTAAATGGTTGAATTGTAAGTTGAATGTGAAATGAATTTAAGAATATGTAGGAGGAAAAATAATAAAATTATCCTTGCATAATAATGTTCTTAGAATGTTAATCGTAACTAAGATGTAATCATGGTAATGATGTGTTGTGGGATCGCCAATCCTTGATTTCTTTTCTTGTTGTTGGGGCATTGGTAGAATTCATTCATTGGGGAAAGTGTGGCATCAAAATTTATATGGTGTTGTCATGTGTCTATGTGAGTAGATGACTTATCTAAGTGTCGTATGCATTTTTGTGTTTTGTATTTGGAGCCCTTGCGTTGTTGTGTAGTGAGAAATGTAGGTAAAAAAATTATCATGGTATTTTATTGTTATATTTTTGTGTAAAATGTGGCCGTTACATTTGGTATCGAGTGGAGGTTCATGATTTCAAATGTGCAGGGAAGCTGGAGTTTTGATGGTGTTGTATGGTGGTGGTGGATATTGGAAGATTAATGTGATATAACCATGATATGAACTATGTCGTAATTTTGACATTATCAAAGCAAATGTAGTGCATGTCACTTTGTGCATATTTTTATCATGTTGATGTGATTATGATGAGAGTATTCACTCTCTTTTCATTGATTCAATGAGGAATTCATGTGTGATGTACCACCTTATTTTCTATGAAAAAGAATTTTATTGTGGATTCCAAATTATTGGAGCATTTTGGCATTAAGTGATATCAAGGTGTATTGAGGTATTACATGACAAAATTGTTGTAAAGTGAATTTTATTTTATCGTGATGTCATCACCATGTTGTGATAAATCGTGCATGTGACCATGTTGTAATTAGAATTGACTATATGTTGTAAGGTTATACATTGTGTTCTTCATATGCATAATTCATGTAAAATGTGATGGTTCACGTCGTGATGTAGGGGCATATGGTGAGTGTATGATCCCTAGTGTACAATGATTGCACTTTGGGTGTAGAATGTGGTAATGTGATGTATCGCAACCTGTAAAAGTAATGATTGTGTTATACCCTGTATATATACCATGCATAAGATTCTATGGTTAATGTGCATGAATAAACCATTGTGTTAGTGATGTAGTTATATGTTATTTTGTGGAACCTAAACTAACCGACCCTAAGGGAAATCGGTAAAATGGGTATGTTTAGAGTGATTAAATGTGTAACATTGACCATTCAATTGAGTTGAGTAAGAGATAGGAAGCTGGAGCCTCACATAGGTGAAAGCCCACTTTTGTTTGTTTGGTAAGTGTGGCACTTTCTCAACGAGTGTCATGCATATTGTGTTTTGCAGACACCTTAGGCTCAGTAGATGGTGACTTGTACTCCTTTCTCTCTCGTAGTATGGCTATCGTATGGATTCAACCTATGTGATTTTGACTATGTTGAGCCTTGTCGAAGTGGTGGAAAGATGATTTAGATAGAGATGATGACAGTTGTATTACTGATATGAGATTTTATGAGCTGAGGCTCGATGTTTTGAGTGCTAACAACTTGTTGAGTACCCCATCTTGGTGGTCGTATAAGGCCACATAGTTATGGTGATGTGTTATTTCTCTACGCGTATTTTATTCGTAAGTTGAAAATTTTCCCTTTTCTTGCTAGAACCAGTAATTTTACGGATTGACATGTTCTTATATGTTGGGCATTGATTTGGTTGATGAACTAAACGGGAAGATTTTTTCACTATGGCTATTTGGCCATTTATTTTACTTAGATTTAAATTTTTATTTTTAAGTTAAAAAAATTATAACCTATCCCAAGGCTTTAGATCTTGCCACTTGACATTTGAATGGTTTGTTATGTTGGTCTTAATGTCGTAATGTATTGGAATAGGGTCATGGGATTCACCATGGAGTGGTGGTACCTATGGACCCACTTCATTGTATGATGGGCTATGCCCCAAGGAGTTACAAATAACTAGCGAGGTTTTTAACCATGAGTGGTTATGTCTCTTGGGCTAGAGGTGTTTGGATACTATGTGCCTAGGACCATAGGGTGACCAACCTCTTTTGTGGAGTTAAAAGGAAAATTTATCTTTATTTTATTTTACTCGAGGAGGCATAAGAGACTTGAGAGAGAGGAATAAGAGACACATGGGGATGTATAAGATACTTGAGGGAGGCATAAGATATTTGTGTGGGTGTGATTGATGCTTTGGGAGGTATATGCAGTTGTTTTATGATACTTTGGGAGGTATATGGAGTTGTTTTGTGCTGCTTTGGGAGATACATGGAGTTGTTTTGTGATGCCTTGGGAGGTATATGGAGTATTTTTGTGATGTTTTGGGAGGTGGATGAAGTTGGTATTTTTATTTATGTGTACTCTTGTGAGTCTTGTTACACATTGTTATGATTGAGGCTTGATGCTCCCCTTGATTGGTATGGACTATTCGATATTATCTTGGCACTATGTTGGTACATTCATGGTTTTAGGTCATGTGATACCTGTTGTATATGTATTAGCGTGATTATTAGATTCGTCGAGTCATATGTGTGTGTTGGATCTATGTCTATGACATAATTATTGGAAATTCTTTGTTATGTGGATTATTGCTTCACCTTTCCATGGTGGAATTAAAGGTCTTGGGATGTAATAAATTCATGAATGTATGTAGTAAGATGTCTAGTGCGCACCCACAAACATAAGACTATTGAAATTCTAAATAATGAATACTAGAGGTTGAGATTAATAAATAGTGTAAATATAAAATACAAATTGATTAGTAAAGTAAAAGCTAAATAAGCGCAATCTTCACAAAAAAGATAAAGTTTAAGACATTACAAAAATTATTTTGCTTCCTTGTGGTCACTTTGTACCCACTAAGTTGTTTTGTTAAATGACATGTGTCCTTATTGAATTTCATATATTTTTATCCCTTCGAGATTTGGTATTGTGTCACATCGAGGAAAATGCTCTTATAAGGGGAGGGAAATGTAGTACTAGAAATAAGACAAAATTGAAAAAACATAAAAAAATGATGTGGATGTGTGGGGTTGGTAGTGATGGTTAGGTGAAGGCGTAGGATTTGTGGAGGCATGTATAAGTCCTTTAGAAATCACATGGGCTTTCTCCTAGTCCATAGACATGTCATGTCCCTTGCACAACAATCCAAGCACTTTAATTTTGCTCTGAATGTCAACCACCTCCCAACTTATGCCAAACATGACCGGTGGAACTGTAAATGGGACTTATTCATGGAACGTGAACTAGTTTAAAGAGTTCCTCAAAGAAATGTTATTCTCTCCCACCTGCACCAAAATATAGGTTTTATTTTAGATTTCATCGTTGCAGATGAGCTGGTAAATCTAGATGCAAATAAAATGTGGACTGCAATGATAACATGTTTTTCACAAATCAGGTTTGGCTCAAAAGGGTTTGAAACTTTCAAGAAAATGCATTCACAGGTGTAGAGCCTCCTGCCACTTTGTCACATACTCCAACCCTTCATCAAAAAGGGGGAAGTGTTGGAACAGGGTAAGGATGCCAATCAAAGCATAATGGAAGTTTGATTTGTTTTTATTTGGCCATATTCCTCCTAGACAACGCCAAAAAACTTGAGCTCAAGAACATGGTATAGACGTCCAACAAGCATATGAGGAATTTTAGCAGATTTTGGTTGCAAATGCTCTGTAGATATGTATGCATACATGGGAGCATTCATGAGATAGGTGAAATGTTGAACAATGATAGCAGGATTTGTACAAAATGGGTTTGTTGAAAAGGCTCAGAGACTGTCAAGCAAATGAGTTTGTAAGGAACATAAAAATGATCTACAATCACTTCCAGCAATGCCTCGTGCCTGTGTAAAATGCAACCCATAGATCAAGGTTATGAATATCCAACAAAGCATAAAGTAGAGGATTTGTTTTCAGCTCAACCCTATTTGGAGACTTTGAGTTTCCTAGTATTGGGTGAGCTATACTTGGAGTTCCGTAGGCACCAACTGGATTCACCTCACGATCTAGGCATGTTTGCACATCTAGGTCACCATTTTGGTATAGAGACGAGCTCTGCATTTGTTAATGTTCTCACATATCTCGGTATTGTGTTTTCTATCAACTCACTTAGAGTTCGAGATGGATGTGGGTTTTGTGGGTTATGTTGTTAACAACTCGCCATTCTTCTTTTGTTTTCTCATGATGTTGCTACATTGGATCAGCCTTTTTATGAACTATTGTTATGGGTTTTGTGGTATGGAACTTTATGAAAATTACGCTCAACACACTGAGGTTACTTTTTTCTAGACAAATCTTGTTGTATCAATTTTGTATTTTGTTATTTTCAAACATTGGTAGTGGCTAGAGTAAAGCCAATTCAAAATTAAATTCCCAGCAACACCTTAACATTGGCTATAATGGGAGGTTTTAGTCATCATATGTAAATTTTCCAAAGTGTATTAGAGGATGAGCAACAATCTAGCAAATATTTCTAGCTACAACTATCAAGAGGATATGTATGCAAAATCTAGAACCATGCTCTTGACATGAAACCACATAGAGCACCTCTTGCTTGCAGAAACAAATATCTCCCAGGCATGGTTCTTCTATCCTTATCTTTCATAATTCTTATCATTTAGTTTTTCATTTGTAATAAGATAAAATTTTAAACCGTAGAAATTATCATAGATCTATTTGTTTTTTCAAAACAATAAGACGTTATAATGTAACTTACATGATCCAAAATTCCTTGGTAAATAATGGACTTAAACCCTCACTTCATGATGATCTATCAAAGCATCCCAAATAGACGATTTGCTACATTACCCCTTATACTGACAAGTTGAAGTTGACTTCCCGGTAAATATGTTGACTATTTCTTTGTTTAAATAGAGAAATTATGATTTTCGAAGACATGTAAAATAAGAATCATAACTCTAGAAAGAAAATGTTAACTTTGATCTCGCCCCATTTTTCCTTGAATTTTTTTAGTTTGCGGGCTCTGTGGTGTTTTCTATCTCCCCATATTGATGCATGATAACTTTGTCCTCCATTTTGTTGCCATGATTAGTCCCTTCTTTTGGTCGAGGATCACTTTAAATCTAGATTTTTTTTTTCATTTCTCTGTCCATGTGAGAAGATCTGTAACTTGGGAAAAAGCTCATATTTGTTCCCTTCCTTCTGTTTTCCACAGTCACACTTTGTTGTCCCTATCATTTTGACTGAAATCTTTATGGAAATGTGATTGGATCCAGCTCAATGGATCATAGTTGGGCTTTATATCATTTTCATTTTCTCTATCCTCGAAGAAGGATTCATTTCACGCAAAAATGGTGACTTTCCTACATTTTACGGTTTGACGAGTGTATTTTTCCTGGTCACATTCATATCCCAACATCTATGGAAACATGTCCCTTTCTGGTTGGATGCAGCTTGGAGGGCACATTAAAACTCTAAGGACCACTTGAAACTCGAAACTTGTCCACATGGAGGGCCGGAGCTCATCTAAAAATTCACCTTTTAGTTTGGCCTTAGAGTTGCGTTGGGAGACACGCGGAGGTTCCATTTGCCTTGCCCAGAGACTTAAATATTTTTTTCTTGTGGCCGGTGCAACTTTGGTGGACCATGGACATGTGGAGGGCCGGTGCTCATTTGAGGATCTACCTCAAGGTCCCACCTTAATAGAAGCACCAGGAGGAAACTTGGAGGCTTCTATCGGCTTCGCTCTATACTTAAACTTTTCAAAAAAAAATTCTAAGGCGTAGGACACATGGAGGGACCACACTGTTTGGGTACCACCCCAAAATTTTATTTGTAAGAAGCACCTAGGAGGAGACTTGGAGGCTTCTATTCACTCTACCTTTTCTTGGACATTTCAACGGCCAAGGAAAATTGTCTCGGACCCTAGACACATGGTGCCTTTCATTGATCCTTCAAATTTTTAACAACTCTTCCAGACTGAGACACATTGTGAGCCCGCACTTGTTTGGGGTCTCCACTTTTGGGGACCATCTCAAAGTGTGCAATTGAGACACATGGATGCTTTTGCTGACTCCATTTTTACTAAGACTTTTTGAAAGGCCAAAAGGTGTTTTTCTTGGGCCCATGGAATCGGAAGGCCCTAACTTATTTGGAAACTTTCCCTGTACTTATCCTTTGTAGTTGCACTAAGGAAACATGTGGATGGCTATAATATAAAGTAGAGAAGGGTCAAAATCAATGGTTTTTGTGCATTTCACCTATTTTTCCACCATTTTTCTCTAAGACTCGGAGATGCAAATATGCACTATTTTTCATCATTTTTGATGAAATTCCTTGTCATTTTTGTCTACAAAGTGCCATTGAATGGATTCAGAACTTAATTTGTGAGTCCAAGGATTGTTAATATTGATATTTTGAAGTTGGAATTTCTTGGGCACTTGCAAAAACATGAATTACCAGAGAAGATAGATGTGGGGCGAGTTGCGAGAGGAAAGAGAGGGAAAAGGATGAAATGATGGAGGTTAAAGGCACAAAAGGTGAAAAGGTGTTGCCTCAAGAGTGAGAAGGATTACCTATCGATCCGGATATCTTTGGGCCTCAGAGATTGATTAGAAGGATTAAAATTATTGTCAAAAAGGTTGTGGCATGACATCTTAGTCATTAGTCGAGGGTTTGAGAAACGTGATCAGTTCATAATTGGTCCACCTGGTAGCTTTCAGATGTAAATTTGTTAAACATCACTTTCTGAGGAAAATTGGTAACAAGCAAAGGTCCCTCGAATATTCTTCTTTTTGGGGGGAAAATTTGGGATGAGTGAGTGAGTGAAATGTATAAATGCAATGAGAATACTCTTGCAAAGGGTCGGGGGTTGAATTCTTAAGAGAAAATTTGAGAGAGCCCGTCTTCCTGAGAGACCAATCTGAGATACCTGGTTAATTTCTTCTGTGTTAGATTTTATATCATGTCAAGCGAGAATTAGATGTATTACCATTAACGAGCACTAATATTTCTTTGGAATCTTTCCCTTGCTAATGAATCTAATCAATTTTGAGTTAATTTGTGTCAATCTTGGAGCAATTTTTGTTTTCTTTGTTTCAGAATGTCTGCAAGTAGTTTTTCTTATTCCTATTGCAATATTATGTTAAATTCCCTCTTAATCACATAATATCTCGTCCCTGTGAAAATTTAGTGGTGTTTACAATTTCATTTCAAGAAGAGATTTCATCCTATGATGAGATGAACAATTTAAAATCACTTCACTGTCATTTATTGATAAATATTGTAAGTAAGCCTTTGAGTGTATCTTAGGCATGAGGAACCAGGGGTCTTTGATGTTTTATTGAGTCTTTAGCTCGAGCCTTTGTGTTAGATTCTCAAAGATTGTGTGAAACCATGCTGATCTGGGCCTCCATTGAAGCACACCTTCTGGTTGAAGGAATATCTTAGCTATTCTGAAGCTTTTTGTCATTTAGCTTTCTAATTGTTGTGAAGTCTCTCAAAGATCTGGTATAATCAACTTTATCCTGCTTAATCTCCCACAAAAATTATTCAAAAACCATGAATCCATCCTGAACTACCCCTGTTTTCCCTGTATATCCACAAAGGAACAAAATATATTTACCAAAATATGCAGAACAATCATGATTTCATAATGTTTTCAGTAACCTTAGCCTTGTATTGAAAGTGTCTCCATCTTTTATAAGTGATAACTCTTGAGAGTTAAATTATGGAGTATTGATCATACTTTCCCAAGGTTTTCTTCATAACTTTTTTGTAAAAGAAGGATATCTCCATCTTTCTCGTCAAACAAAGGTTACACTACATGTCCTCTCACCTGTTGAAAGGCACTGACCTAAAGTAGTGAGGATAGGTCAAATCCTCTTGAAGGTACTATCCATCTCTCCAAAAATCGAGTGATAAATGGCCGAGTTAGATCTCATCCCCGACTATGAAATGACAAAAATTATGATCTATCTATCTCTAAGCTCCATGTCAAATCGTGATCCTGCTCACTTAAAGTTGAGAAAAATTTGGATACCAACACTGGTTATGTGAGGCTTCACTTTAATCCTTGAATCGACCTCGAATGATCGTATGCGATATTTTTTGACGCCCTTCTAGGAGCCTTGTTACACCATCTTACAGCTGTAGGAAGCTATTAAATTTGAAAAGTTGGGTTTCATTTTGGCTCGTCATTTGATCCTTGAACAACGAAATGCCTATCTGCCTTCGCAAACCTCTAGTATTTTTACTAGACAATTCCCTGGAACCTTCAATTTGAGGAAAAATACTTTTCTTTATAGTTTGGAAATGGAATTTTTAGGCCTTTTTTGCAGTTTGACTAGGTCAAACTAGACAAATTATGACTGGTGGTTCTAGAAAACAGGTTGCCATTTGATAACCGTTTTCTTATTCTCATCTGTCGACTCTAGTGAATTCTCCATAATGAGAGCACCTAGGAGGAAGTTTTCTTGTTTCACGATCATCTAGGAAACATTCGTTTTGGACGTGGTTTTACGAGCTCTCGAGATAACTTTTATTCATTTGCAACTAGGTCAATTATGACTTATGGCCCGGAAAACTAGCTTCCAATCGTAAACAGTTCGCAACTTCCAAATTTTGTCGGTTTCTATGAAATCTTAGTATATAAGTGGACACGTAGTAATTTAACCATGGTGTGTTTTGAACGTATTTGTAGTTAGCGGGAAAATGTAGAAGAAAATTTGTAAGACCCCTGTCGGGTTTCCAAACCACCATGCAAACTTTTGACACATGTAAATAACTATTTGAAAAATCTATAGTGTAACTTGTGTGAAATAGAACTTTCGACTAAGTGGTGTTTCTCTCTCTTCCTTTCTCTTTCTCTCTACTTGGTTACGAAATGAAATGAAATGAATATATGTTTCCAAAACTTTTCTTTTCAATGAAAATTATAATTATTATTACATGTAATCCATAAACTAAATGCATTAATTATGTTAGATTAGGGTGGATTCCATGCTAGTGATTTATCACTTTGATTTAATTCTCACATGATTTTGCAGGATGCGAGAATGATGGTGAAAAGGTGATTTGTAATTCATTATTTATTATTGTAAATTTATATGGGTCATTGTAAAATGAATATATGTATAATATAGTCTCATGTTACAGAAAATTTATATTTATAATTTACTAATACGTATGCGATGATAGTTTAAGGGATATATTAGGAAATGTGCATCTAATCATAGGTTCAATTTAATACATAGTTACGTATGGTAGAAAAATTTGGTATATATATGATAAATGAATATGAATTTAATATATTGTAGTGTATTTTCATTGTTCAATAAACGATTAATTAATTATCATGTTGTATTCTTACCTTGTAAATGTAATAAAGAGATTTAATTGAAACACTCAACCCTAGTATAAGATTCATGTATAACACATCTTCATCATGTGTGATCCTTCTTACCATAGAAGAGATTGAAACTGTAGAATGAAATTAAACTTTTCACTCGATGGAACCTCCTAGTTTAGGTAAATAAAAACCAGAGTTTGAGTTATTGTCATAGTTGTTATGTATAGCGATGTTATCATGAACCCATCTTTTGGGAATGACATGGTACAACTTTATCCATAGTATGTGGTTTCCTTCTAGTTTTGGTAACCACAAGGAGAATGTATCCTCTTCGGGTATGACATTGTGCCTTTGAGTGGTGAAGACCACCTTGAAGTCACCTTAAGATTCCTTGATCGAAGTAACAACTATGCAAAGTGTAACCTTACCATTTATGGAATAAGTAGATGTATTAATCCCTTAGTATCTTAGTGGACTAATAAGTCTTACAAAGTTTATCTAGGAATTTTCTTCATCGTCGAATGAATTCCTTGTGAGATCCCGACAACACAAGTGGAGAGAGTGAAAAATTTGTAATGAAATTACTTGTTTAATTCAGATCATGAGTAGAAATATAACACCAAATAACACAATATTCTAGAATAATGATCTCAATATGCGAGATAGAATAGCTTCGCCACTTCGAGGGGGTAACCTCCAAACCATACAATAAGAATCAAATGCTCCAAATGATGATGAACTACTTCCTAAAATCCCCTATATATACTATTCATATGTTATGGCCAACACCAAGGCTGACCTACTAAGCATGAGAAAGTATAACTGATATAATAAAATGATTTGGTAAGCCACAAGTCAGCTACTCATATCCTAATACAAGCAATAGGTTAAAGGCATAACATTCCCTTCCCCTTTCAAAAACAGTTTCTCTAATGTTGAGAAGCTCTGCGTGCTCTTTGCAGGAATGTCATATCTTCCCATGTTGCATCTTCATTGTCCATATTCTTCCACTTGATCGTGTATTCAATAATAGCCCGTGTCCGAATCTTTTAGTGCATGTTTGAAGGATGCATTCGGGTTCCAAGAACTCTCCCCTTCTCATCGAGCTCAAGTAACACTTGTTTGGGTTGATACTCTCTGTCCAATCACTTTTTTAGGTAAGAAACATGAAAGATTGGATGTATTTTGGTTGATTGCGGAAGTTCTAATTTGTATGCTACAGTACCAATCTTCTGCAATACTTGATAGGGGCCATAATACTTCGGTGAAAGTTTTTTATCCTTTTGTTTTTGTTTCAAATAAATTTTCTTATATGGTTGTAACCGCACAAAAACCCAATCACCGACTTCAAAATGCCTTTCTATGCGATGTTGATCAGCATGTTACTTCATGCAGTTTTTTGCCATGACCAAGCTCTCCTTCAGACTAGAGAGGACCTCTTGTTGATTCTGAATGTGTTCTTCTATTGGTCTAACCCATGGTTTTCCTCTCAATGATGATGTGATGGATGGTGGATGGTACCCATAGAGTGCCAAAAAGGAGAAATTTTAGATGAAGTATGGAAGGAAGTGTTATACCACCATTATGCAAGTGGCAACCATTGGACCCATCTTGCTTGTTTATCTGACGTAAAGCAACAGAGATATCCCTCCAAACACTTATTTACAAATTTTGTTTGCCCATCAGACTGGGGATGATAAGAAGAGCTACGAGCTAACTGAGTACCCAAACATGAGAATAAATCAATCCAAAAATTACTAGTAAATATAGGGTCTCGATCACTTACTATAATCTTTGGTGTCCCATGAAGCTTCTGAATTGTGTCCATGAAGGCTGTTGCTACCATGCTTGTATAAAATGGGTGTGCCAAGGCACAAAAATGAGCATATTTTGTGAGTCTATCCACCACAACCATGATGACATTTTTCCTTCATATTTAGGAAATCTTGTGATAAAGTCCATGGAAACCTCTTCCCACCACTGACTAGGAATATATCGAGGTTGTAGAAGACTGGGGGATCAAAACTGTTTCACCCTTATTTTTTTGAAAAACCATGCATTCGCCACAAATTTTTGACATCCCCTTTGAGACCTTCCCACAAGAAATCTTGTTTGACTCGATGATAAGTCTTCAAGAATCCATAGTTCCCCCCTACTGGAAAAGAGTGAAGCTCAAATAAAATCCTATTTTTAAGAGTGGAGTTCTTACATAGGTATAATATCTCTTTATACCATAAAGCATCCCCTTTCAATACAAATTTTTCAGACATGCTTGGATCATTCGGAGATGATGAATCAAGTTTTATGTGGTTGTTTCATTTCTCCATTTGGACCTTTCCTCATCTATCCAATCTTCCTATAATATGGATATGGAATGTAACAAGGCTCAGTTGATTCATATTTCCATGACAGAGCATCCACAACTACATTCTCCTTCCCTTTCTTATAGATAATCTCAAAATCATATCGTAACATCTTGGAGACCCATTTTTGTTGTTCTTTAGATGATAAACACTTTGCTCCAAGAAGTATTTGGACTATCATGATCTGTCTTCATCCGAATCACCTGCACCCTTATGTTTCCATAAGTGCATATACTTGAAGTCACGGTGTGATTGGATAACATGGGTACTATCTCCAAGTTGTGGGACTTGCTACTTAAGATAGACCTCCAGAGAAAGCTTGTTCTTGCTCCTAAACTACCGCCACAATCTTGTAATGCAGGGAAACTAACTATTCTAATCTAAATTTCCAAGGGACCAGGGAGAGAGAATGCATGAAATGAAAGCCTACACTAAACTGCTGATACACCAGAAAAGGAGGGTTTGAGAGTAGTCTTCAAATGCGTGAAATACAGAAGCAAAGTGCATAGTAGAAGAGGTGATGACGGTTCTCCATAATCTAGCAAAACAGATTCACAAAAATATTTCAAACATACACAATGATAATGGATCCCTGCATGAACATAATAATAGACACAATATTCTTGTAAAAAAGAGGTTGAAGGGGCAAGAAGAATGCAAGAAAACATAGCAGGGGAAGATACATCCACAAACTTATATTTTATTGCTTCCTGATATGCACAGTTCAATCGGTTACAAGGTAAGGGCCTAGATCACCATGCAAGGAGTCCACAAAAGGGCCTACAACACATTGGAATCACAAATAAATTTTGGCAGAGCTTTGCTACAAAAACTACCTCCTTACAATGAGCCCAACTCTCTAATTTATAGAAGAAATGAGAAGAGAAAGAGAAGGGAAAATGGAAATCCTGAAATCTGTCCTTCAACCACTTGTAAGGGGAATTAAATGGAATAAAATGATTATATATTACTTGAAAAAGACTCCCCATCTTGTCCCATGTGCTGCGGCATTGATGAGAGAAAGAATGATGACCATGCCTCTTAATTGCACTCCCAACTACCAAATAAAACACTGTTATGAACCCGGCCATGATTTATAAAAAATATCCATCGATCTCTCACCAAATATGGAATTTATTGATTACTATGAATCGGGCTCAGATCCATGATTCCAACGTTACCAATTTTGTGTGATTTTGTTGAGAAATGCAAAAGTTATGGCCTTCTGAGTGCAGGTAGCTATTTTGGGTCTGGCAAGCATTTTCTGTCATTTGACGGGAATGAGCATTAACTGATTGGAGCCGAATATGTTTCTTTTAATTAAATATATCTACCCTCATTAAAAATAATAAATCTAGTTTTGTGGCGTAGAGGATGTCGTGCTCATTCCAGAAAGTCCAATTTTGTGAAAATCAGAGCTCGGAGTCAAAAGTTATGGTCGTTTGAAGTTTCACGGGTCAAACGTTGACTTTTCTTCTTTGCCTTCGGCCGCTTCGGATTTTCGCATCCCACGCGTACCTTTGTGCCAACTATCCTGCATTGCACGAAAATCTCTGCTTTGGCCGATTCATCCGGTTCGCATCCTCCGCATACTTTTGGCCCGGATGTCCCAAACTGTTTGGGACAAATATCTCCGAACTGCCTGAAATGGACCGACTTTCACCAAACCGGCCGATCCACGTCCCACGCGTTCTTTTGGCCTAGCTGTCCCAAACCGTGTGAAACAAAAGACTTAGGTAATTTTTTTCTTCTTTCAGGCGATTCTGCTTTTCACGTCCCACGCGTCCCGACGTCCCAACTATCTCGCAAACCGCCTGGACTAGGACTTAGCCGATTTTATTCATTTTTTCAGCCCCCAAGCTTGGTACAACAAACCTCAGTACGACCTGAACCCTTCACACCCAAAATGCCTTAACACAGTCCTGCAACCTTATTTTTTGCATTTCTTCCATTTTCTCAACCTGTTGGGATTTCTTCTTGGGTGGGGGAGTTAGAAAAAGGCCGAGGGGACCCCGAAAAACATGATTTTGGGCCTCGAATCAATCTTACTCACTCAAGACTGAATAGTCTGATGCGTGTTATCAAAATTACCTTAAGGGGTGAATTTTGGATAACACTATCTTCACTTTAAAGTCTCTTCCTATGAGATATGGTCTCCATTGCTTTACTGCATGAAGTATGGCTAGCATTTCCTTCTCATAAGTCAGCTTTGAAAGATTCTTACCTTTGAATTGATGGCTCAAAAAGGCAATAGGATGACCTTATTGCATGATAATTGGCCCCATACCCACCTCGATGCATCACATTCAACAATGAATGTTTTGGAAAAATCTGGAGTAGCCAAGACTGGAGTGGTGCACATGGCCTCCTTTAGTTGGTCAAATTTTTGGTTGCATCTTCACTCAAATGGAAGGAGTCCTTCTTTAATAAAGCTATGAGAGGTGTAGATATGCTTCCATAATTCCTTACAAATCTTCGGTAATAAACTCGTAAGCCCCAAAAATCCTCGTAGATTCTTTAGGGTTTTTGGAACCTTCCACTCCATCATGGATTTGATCTTATTAGGATCCACTTTAACCCCTTCATGAGAGACAATGTGACCCAAATATTCAACCTCCTTGAGTCCAAAAGAACACTTAGAGGGCTTTGCATAAAGATTATGTTTCTCAAAGGTTTCCAAAACCTTATTTACATGATGCAAATGTTCCTCCCATGTTTTTCTATAAATTAATATATCATCAAAAAACACTAAGACAAAATTCCGACAGAATGACTTAAAAATAGAATTCATCAAACTTTGAAATGTAGAAGGTGCATTTGTGAGTCCAAAAGGCATTACCAGGAATTCATAATGGCCTTCATGTGTCTAAAAGGTAGTTTTATGAACATCCTCATCCTTGATTCTGATTTGGTGGTATCCCAAATGAAGATCAAGATTTGTAAAATAAACAACACCATGTAACTCATCAAGCAAATCATCAATTACAGGAATAGGAAACTTATCTTTGATTGTGTACTTATTAAGTTCCCTATAATCAGGACACATGTGCCACATGTCATCTTTCTTCTATACCATCACTACTGGAGAAGAATAAGCACTCTGACTATGACGGATAATTCCTGCTTCCAACATCTCTTGTATAATCTTTTCAATTTCACTCTTTTGCACATATGGGTACCTATAAGGTCTGATGTTAGGTAGTTGACTTCTTGGTAATAACTGAATAGCATGATCATGATCTCTCTTTGGAGGTAAGCCCTTTGGTATATTTTCAAATACAATAGAGTGTGCATCCAACACTACTTGCATATATGATGGTATAATGTCCTTAGAATGATGAGCCTCCAATGAAAATAGTTGTGCCACAAATCCCTCTGCACCATTTTTTAGCATTTTGTGCATCTGATGAGAACTTACTATTTGTGGAGACTTTTCTCTTAATCCTCTTAGCTCAAAATTCCTTCCTTTAGAGTGAAATCGCATGAACAAGTCTTGGAATTTCATCTCAATGGTTCCCAAAGTGGTAAGCCATTGAACCCCTAACACAATGTCTTCTCCTCCCATAGAAATAGCATACATGGGACTATTTAGTATGTAATCTCCCATGGCAAGCTTAATGCTATGGCCTTTTCCAGAACAAGTAACAGTACCTCCATCAGCAATCATTACTTGACATTTAGGAGCTGGATAAATGAAGCAGTTTAGGCGCACTGCTAACTTATGATTGATAAAGTTGTGAGTACTTCCTGAATCAATCAACACTGTGACCCTCTATTTTTTTAGGAATCCAACCACCTTTATGGTTTGGGGGGTGCTAATACCTGAAATTGCATGGCATGAGATTGTTGGCTGAGGATCTCCTGACTCCTCCTCTGGCTCAACCAAGACCTCTGACTCTGAATCTTCATCCTTCTCTTCATCTTCACTAGGCCCATCAATGTAGAACAACTTCTTTTCAGCACATTTATGTCTTGGTCCAAATTTATTGTCACAGTTAAAACATAAACCTTTTTCTTTTTTTCTTCTATTTGTTGAGGTGTCAATCTAATCTGGTCGAGGAAGTGTCTTGGGGCCAAGGTGTTACGATCTCTCGGTATAAGTGAAATGTTGTCTCCTACTTGAAACAAATTTATCCTCTCGCCCTTCTTGCCATAATCATGAATCGAAACCTTATGAGGATTAAACATACGCACCTCATGCTCAATGTGATCATTAAGACCCCTGAGAAATAGGTCATTTAGATTCTCTTTAGTAATATTTTCCACCCATAGAGAAAGTTTTTTGAAGTGATGAATGTAATCCTTAACAGATCCTATTTGTCTTAATTTTGCTAATTGGATGAAGTAATTATACGACACATAATTGGCTAAAGTAATTATCTGAAGTAATTATAGTGTAATTGCAACTCTTCAGTGAACACTTTCCATGTAACATTGAGACCACTCTTCTGCCTTTGAGCACATAACCATCGATACCAGACGAATTGGTCAAGTTCGAGATACAAAGCTGCCATTGTCACCTTTTTTCCTGGTGGAATCTTATGCAGTTCAAAACAATTCTCCATTTGGTTGATCCAATTGAGTGGATCATTTCCATCAAACTTACGCATCTCCACTTTTGGAAACATAGTTCAGGCCTACAGAGTGCTCATATTTAGATTGTGCACACTCGAAGATCCACTCTGGCTCATGTGTTTATTATGTTGACTCGAGGGTCCACCTTGATTGACATAAGTATGATTACCCATGATTTACGTACTAAAGTTTTGCATGAAATCCTCCAATATTTTTCCAATCCTATCCACATCTTCTTTGTTGGCCACTTGAGATTTGAGGTCTCTCAGGTTAAACTCAAGTTGGCTTACTTTGTGGTCTGTCGAAGTAAACCCTAACCTTGAGGAATATGTAGTTATATCTTCTATCTCCAACTCCTCAACTACTATCTCATCCTTTTCTGGTGTTTTACCCGGAGTGATGGGATTCTTTTTTCCTCTTGTGGAAGGCCCCACCATGATGCCCCAAAATAGTAGGATGTAGGGATCACGGTCAAATTTTAGGGTTTCATATTTCAATAAGAATTCAGCCAAATATAAAAAAACTTAAAGAACAAACCCTAAATAAATTTTTTTTTCTTTCCAAAAATGTAACAAATTTGAAAAAATTCCACAATTTGCACCCTAGGGAGCGATTTTATGAAAAACAAAAATTTGTAATAACTTTTGGACAATAAATTAAAAAAAATCTGAAATTTTTAGGGAACCTTACTTGAAATAATTTTCAACTCTAGTAAAAATATCTCCCCCCAATTCTATTTGGTTCGCAATATATGGTGGAAACAAAAAAAAATAGGGTTTTTTCCCTAAATTTGGCCCAGATCGCAGCTTTGATACCACTTATAATGAAATTACTTGTATAATTCAGATCATGAGCAGAAATATAACACCAAATAATACAATATTCCATAATAATGATCTCAATATGCAATTAGAATAGTTTTTCCACTTCGAGGGGGCAACCTCCAAACCATACAATAAGACTCAAATGCTCCAAATGATGATGAACTACTACCTAAAATCCCCTATATATACTATTCATATGTTATGGCCAACACCAAGGCTGACCTACTAAGCATGAGAAAGTATAAATGATATAATAAAATGATACATGGTAAACCACAAGTCAGCTACTCTTATCCTAATACAAGCAATAGGTTAAGGGCATAGCAAATTTTATTCTATGACTTAAACTCTTGTTAATAAACTCTTTAGTTCCTCTCATCTAGATGTGTTACTTTGGTTTCTAACAACATAACACCTTTTTCTTTCATAAAGGTTGTTTAGCATTATTTTTTCCTCTCACCTTAAACTCATATATAGTTGAGGCGTACATCCTCAGGTGTAATTTTAATTAAATTAAACCTCAATTGTTTAGGAGGTTATCTTGGGCCTCGTGTGTAGTTTATAATGCTTCCAATCATGTACTTCTTCAAGAAGTTACACAAGTACTTTCTTGACTCAATTGTTTTTAAACGATGCTAATAATGAGACCATAGTGTGATGTAAGAGGAAAGCATATTAGAGTAAAATGAGATTTGAGGTTAGGAATAATGTCACTCTTGGAATCCTTATAACTCAATTAAACAATTTCAGATGTTACAAAGAATATGAATAGTCGTGGTGAGATCAAACTTTGAAAAAATATATATTTATAATCTAAATAAAATTTATTGATGTGGAAATGTTGAATGGCTTCAACAAGTTATCAAAATATTTTAACTATGCTAGGGAAATAAAGATACCATGATCAAATAATTCTTATGAGAGAAAGGTATCTTGAATCTAAATATCCCTTAAATCCTAAATTTTCTTTATGACATCATGCAAAATTCCCTTGTGTAAAGCAAGGGTGAATTTTAAAATTTGAATAAACGTTACGAAGCATATTATTAACATAAGAACGAGAGCATTAAGAACTTTAATGCAATCTGAAATATGCCAAATAACTATGTAAGTTATCGAGATTGTCGTAAGAGATAAAGAGCCAACTTAAATGGTTGAATTGTAATTTGAATGTGAAATAAATTTAAGAATATGTAGGAGGAAAAATAATAATATTATCCTTACATAATAATGTTCTTAGAATTTTAATCATAACTAATATGTAATCATGGTAATTTTGTCTTTGTGGGATCGCAATCCTTGATATCTTGTCTTGTTGTTGGGGCATTGGTAGAATTGGTTCATTGGGGAATAGTGTGGCATCAACCTATATATGGTGTTGTCATGTGTTTATGTGAGTAGATGAATTATCTAAGTGTTGTATGCATTGTCCTACTTCTATATTTGGATCCCTTGCATTGATGTGTAGTCAGCAATGTAAGTCAAAAAAATTATCTTGGTATTTTATTGTTATATTTATGTGCATAAAATGTGGGCATTACATTTGGTATCGAGTGGAGGTTCATGCTCTTGATTCTCCGAGGTAGATTGGAGTTGTGATGGTGTTGTATGGTGGTGATGGGTATTGGAAGAGTAATGTGATATAAGGGTGATATGAACTATGTAATAATTGTGACCTTATGGAAACACATGTGCTGCACGTTAATTTGTGTGTATTTTTTTATCATGTTTATGTGCTTTTGATGAGAATATTCACTCTCTTTTTATTCATTAAGGATTTCATGTGTGATGTGCCACCTTATTGTGTTTGAAAAAGAATGTTATTATGGATTGCATAGTATTGGAGCATTTTTACCATGTTTATGTGAATCACCCAGAAGGTTATGGGATTGAATGTCATGAAGGAAAGGTATACAGGTTGAAAAAATAACTCTATGGTCTCAACTAAGCACCTAGATCTTGGTATAGCATGATTGATTCTTATTTGATACAAAATGGTTTCATTAGGAGAAGAAATGAGAATACCTTATACATCAAGATCAATGAGAAAGGTAAAATTTTGATTGTTTGTTTATATGCGGATGATTTAATCATCCTTTGGAAATCTATCTACAGATTGATTCAAATCAGCTATGAAGAAAGAATTTGAGATGATAGATCTTGGCCTCATGCACTATTTTTTGGGCATTGAAGTTCAACAATCAAAAGCTGGTGTTTTTATTTCACAATTAAGGTATGCTAATGATGTTTTGAAGAGATTAAATTTTTTAAATTACAAGCCAACGCCAACACCTATTGCAGTAGGTTTGAAGTTAAGCAAATATGATAGTTGATCATTTATAGATACAACATTGTTTAAAAGGCTAGTTGGAAGTCTCATGTATTTGGCAGTCAAAAGGCATGATACTATGTATGGTGTGAGCCTCATCTCATGGTTCATGGAATGTTCCAAATATTCACATTGGCAATTTTGAAAAATGATTTTGAGGTATGTATGTCGAACTAAGAATCATGAAATATTGTATTCAACATCATATGAGTTCAAACTCATAGGTTACACAGACAGTGGTAGTGCTAGAAGTATTTATGACATAAAAACTCACATCCGGATATACTTTCCACTTTGGAAAACGTGTATTTTCATGGGCATCAAAGAAGCAACCCATTTTCACACTATCTTAAGTAGAATCAGTATGTAGTAGCAACAAGAGTAGCATGTCAAGGTTATTTGGATGAGAAGAGTGCTGAAAAATTTAAGGCAGAATCAAGAGGATGTTACACATATTTTTTGTGACAACAATTCAACAATAACATTATCATAAAATCATGTTTTTCAAAATACGAGAAAGCACATAGACATGGGGTATCACTTCATCAGAGAGTTGGTTAACAACAAAGAAATTTGTCTTGAATTTTGCAGATCTTGTAGTGCCCATTTCCTTCGACACTTTTAATATTGATCATGATACGACTAACTATATTATGGACATTATTATAGTTTTGATTTATAATGGTGTTAGATGTCAGATCATGGATTATTATTGACTCAGATTCATATATGATGTATGATGATTGTTAGAGACATTTTATATAGATGTTGACATGTTATTGGACATGGTTATATATATATATATGGATGTTGTTAGGACATGTGATATTTGGATATATTGAGTAGCATGAGAAAATTGAATTTAAAATTGATGATTATATAGTTGCTAATGAAATTGTAAGTGAAATTGTTGATTGTTTGGATTTTGTTATGATTATATATATATATATATATATTGATGATTTTGAAATTATATTATATTCATTTGGATGTTCGATATGGCCATGAGGCCGAAAGGGTATTTGTATTGTGTAGGTTCAAAATATCAAAACAAACATTGAGGGATTGAAGACCAAACACATTGGAGTTCTAGATGAATTCAACAAGGTCACCATGGCAACTTGTATTGTTTGTGTGTGTGTTTGTTTGATTGTTAGGGATTCCCATGGGGGATCACCTTTAAATGTGACCAAGGGTTATGTGTATTTATTTATTTGGTTCATTTTTATTGATGTTTGTATGTTTTTATTAAGTGATGTGTTTACCCCTTTCATTATTTATTAATTGTGGTAAATTAATGTGAGTAAAGATGTTTTTAAAATTAATTAATCAAATTGGGACATAAGAAAGTAATTATTAGAGTTGTTGGCCTAAAATTAAAGTGTTGTAAGAAATGTGTAAGTGATGTGTAAGAGATGTGTAAATTAATTTTGGAGTATGAAACACTCCACCTCCTTTTGAAATTCGAATTTGTCCTTGGAGGCTGATTTTGGAAGCTTATGGGACAAGTTAAACTTATCCCATACCTCTTAAATTTGTATGCCAACCTTACCTATGGTTGGAGGGTTTAAATCTAGCCTTCATTATGCATTTTTGTAAGTCAAGTTGTATGATTTTATTGCACTTTCTTACATGCTTTCAATTTCAGTCCTTATGAGGTGTGGGTTTGATTTGAGTGTGTAAGTAAAACTGTCATTTATTCACCTGCTTATTTATTGTGCCTTGGAGATTGAAGTTGACTTATGAGTTAGAATTTAGGATGTGTGATGTGGAATCCCACATGGATCCACCTCATCGTCTTATCTTTCCTCTTCTATATATTTGAATTCATTGGCTTGTTTTTGGGGTTTTTTTTGCTTCACTTGTATAACTTCATTTTTGGTGACTTGCTTTGGGTTTTTGGAGATTGTTGCATACTTGTTGATTGCTGATCTCTTGGTTGTTTTGCATTGGATAGCTTGTTGTTTTGAACTTAGAACAAACTCCATCATCAAGAGGTAAGATCTAGCTATTGGAAATAATCTCCTTTTATTTGTATGCATATGTGAATGGTTGAATGTTTGAATGTGTTGTTTTATTTGTTGGCTGGTTGGGTACATGACCTAGGGATGGTGTAGGAGAAGACTATGGAGAATTTTGTGGAGGAAAAAGTGTTTTGGGAGGTATAAGTGTGGAGGGAGTTAGGATTTGGGTTCCACCTTACAAAGAAATACCTTACATTTATTTACTCGTTATGGGGTTCCATAAGAGGTTGGTGAGGCAAAAGGAAATGTGCGAAATAAGGGGTAATTGGGGGAGGCATAAAGGCATGTCAGGATTTGAAATGATATATATTTTGGTGGTTTTTTCTCAGGTGGTGATACCCATTTCCCCTTTGGGAGGCATAAGCAGCATCCCCCATAGTTTCTTGCTCCTTTGGCTTGCATGATGAATCCTAAGTGTTGTTTGTTGTTTTATTTTATGGTGGAAAATTGTAGTTTTGTTTTGGACTGTGTTTTGAATGAGAAATCTATCTTTGTGTTGTGGAAGCCTATTGTTTCCATGAGTTGAAAAAACATTTCTTATTGCAATGTGGTTGGGGCTCGGGGGCCAATGAAGAAGGATGGATTCTCCCTTTTCATTGGATGTCTTGGTTGGGTGGAGAGCGTTACCTTTGTCCTGTTCTATTGTGACCTAAGTGTAGAATGATAGAAATTCATATTGTTTTTTTGGAATTGAGAAAGAAGACAGGTTTGACTGCCCTTGTGACATAATTTCTTAACGTGTAACGCCCACTAAAATCTCCCATTTGAGACCCATGAACAACCTAGTTTTAGTTACAAAAATATGGAATAAATTTTTTAAGGTGTTAAAAAACAAATTCTCAAGGACAATTAAATTCAACTGATAATTTTTCCCATTATAATAATTACTAATTCCACATTATAAAGCAATAAGTATAATAAGTCCACACCTAGCTCAAATATCCTTAGGGATTAATTTAATCACTGACTACATTGACATTTTAGCTAAATATTCCCTAATTAAAATTTAAAGGTTAAGGGACAAAAAAAATTAAATACCCAAGGTATTTTATTCCACAACATATAAGACAAGAGAAAGGTTTAATTACAGTGGGGAAAAGAATACATACTTAAAATCATTAGAGTAAATTCTTACTTACCCACTCCTAGAACTCAGTTAAAGTCTCAATTTGATTTCTCCCATAATTAACACAATTAAAACTTCCTAAATATCTTAACATTAGTTAGGGAATTTCCTCACCTTTCCGATGATATAAAGAAGTCCTCCTAACTCCTCATATTTCTGAAGTTATGGACCGACGAAACTTGGGGTGAAAATTTTCCCAAGAGCAAGCGTGCGGGCCTGGGAGGAAAAGTGTCCCCAACATGGGCCTGTGGACTTTGGAGAGAAAATTTTCTCGGAGGAGAAAAGCAGACAGGTGGAGTAGGGAAGAAATTTAGTGGTTTTTCCCATTTGGGACAAAATGCGCAATTTACCTCCATGCTCCCACGAGTCCATAAGGGAACACGTGTCGGCATTTCCAAATTCTTGTGGAAATTCAGATCATTTGAAGAATTTTAAGTATTTTATCATTTTTTTCCGACACCCAATGAAGGCACATATCGATCAATGATTGGCGGTGGGGTAAGGCGAGAGGCACAGAGGTAAAATTGTCAAATTAACCTTTTGGACTTAGATGATTTTTAGACAAAATTAAGGCTTGCAGATTAATGTAGTGGTGGGAAACTTCATGAATTTGCACATTTTGGGAAAAAAGTAAAAAAGGAAAATTTTAGCTGCTGGTTTACGCTTAAGAACATTTTATTCATTTAAAATTTGACAGTTAGATTATTTTGAGCCCGAAATGAAGTAAAAACTTCAGAAGGCCATAACTTTTGATTGGGAACTCGGTTTTTGACATTTGATTTTGATTTTGATAAATTTTAAAGGGTCCATTTTGAGAAAACGTCTTTCTATCACTTAGAAAGTGATCTGGTATTTTTAACTTATCAATTTTATTCAAATTTGTCATTAATTATTTTTCCACTTGCCAAACAGGCATGGAGGATTTTACTTGGAAGATTTTAGAATATATTTCAATGTTTTAAATTGTTTGATTAAATATCAATTCAAATTTCCCTAATTTAACTAGTAAAAATAAGTGAGAAATTGTTTGAGCCCGATTTTGAAAGGTTCTATGAAAATTTCTTAACTATTATAGTTTGTGTGGGATTGTTTTGATCTTTCTTAGCTTGTATTAATGTTTCAAATGTATTTCCTAGTCTGCAAGGTCATTCTGTACATTTTCTGATAATTATTTTCCATCTTTACAATGTCTAACAGAGATCTAATTTGAAAGGATCTATTTTCCATTTCTTCTTCCAAGTATTAGGATACATTCTAAATCCAATCTAATACATTTAGTTGATTCAAATCAAACTATTCAAAACCAAAATGCAATTCTAATTTCTAATTTTACACATTTCAAAAGACAAAGCTCTGTTTTTTCGTCACATGCACTTCTTCCTTTCAAACACATGATTTCAATTACATTTAAATGATCAAATTCAATACCACAATGCAATTTGAGAAAGGTAATACTATCATTTATTGGTTCCCAAAAGATAACTTATAACTTATTTCTATCATTATTCGAATCATCATATAGAATACAATTATTTCTTTCAAATGAATAGAAATGGAGTATATCTCTAAGTTCACATTTCAATCTTACACCTTTCGTATTCGATACAAAATATTTCAGACAAAACATATACAAGTTCATCCACTTCAAGTGGGAAGGTTACAATAAGATTTATCTCAACAAGGGATCACAACTATTTTATTTCATTTTCCTTTCCTCCGGAGTAAAAACATGTAGATTTATCGTTCTTCCATCTCGATCACAAAAAGAGCAGAAAAAAGGAAACGCTCTCCACCTAACCAAGACATCCAAAGACAAGGAGAAGCCATCCTTCTTCAATGGCCCCGAGCCCCAACGAGAAAGGAATGGAAGATGTGATACAACACATGGCAATAATAAGCTTCCACTTATACACATGCAAATTTCACATTCAAAACACAGTCTAAAACAAAACTGTAGTTTGCCACCACAGAGAAAAACAACAAACAACACTCAAGCTTCATCATACAAGCCAAAGGAGAAAGAAACTATGAGGGATGTTGCTTATGCCTCCCAAAGGGAAAAATTGGGTATCACCACCTGAGGACAACCCACCAATATATATATATATATAACATTTCAAAACCCTGTCATGCCCTTATGCCTCCCCCAAGTACCCCTTATTCCTCATATTTTCTTTCTCCCCAACCTCTTACGTCACCCCATAACGAGTAAAGAAATGCAAGCAATTTCTTTTTAAGGTGGAACCCAAATCCCAACTCCCTCCACCCTTATAACTCCCCAAAACACACTTGTGCCTCCACAAAATAACCCCATAGTCTTCTCCTACACCATTCCTCAGCCATCTACCAAACAACCCACAATATATACCAAAACATTCACACAAGAACATTTACATATATACAAGAAGAGAATTTCAAGAACCATGCTCCTACCTCTCCATGATGGATTTGTTCCAAGTTCCAAAATAGTAAGCAATAAAAATAGCAAAGCGAAGCATGCTGCAATCTTCCAAAACTTCTCCAAGCAAGAGCTTGAAAACATCAACAAAAATTCACCCAAAATGAAGTCTCCAAAAGTGAAGCAACCAAAAGAGTGTAACCCACAATCAATCAAAAGAATTTGAATATATAGAGAGGGAAGAGAATAGGATGAGGTGGATCCAAGTGGAATGCCCCATCACACATCCTCAACTCCAACTCATAAGTCAAATTTAATCTCCAAGGCATAATAAATAAGTAGGTGAATAAATGACAGTTTTACATAAACACTCAAATCAAACCCACACCTCATAAGGACTGAAATTGATAACATATAATAAAGTGCATATAAAGAATACAACTTGACCAACAAAAATGCATAATGAAGGCTATATTTAAGCCCTCCAACCATAGGTAAGGTTGGCATGTAAATTTAAGAGGTATGGGACAAGTTTAACTTGTTGCATAATCTTCCCAAATCAGCCTCCAAGGACAAATTCGAATTTCAAAAGGAGGTGGAGTGTTTTATACTCCAAAATTAGTTTACACATCACTTACACATTTCTTACAACACTTTAATTTTAGGCCAACAACTCTAATAATTACTTTCTTATGTCCCAATTTGATTAATTAATTTTAACAACATGTTTACTCACATTAATTTACCACAATTAATAAATAATGAAAAGGGTAAACACATCACTTCATAAACACATACAAACATCAAAAAAAGGAACCAAATAAATAAATACACATAACCCTTAGTCACATTTAAAGGTGATCCCCCATTCGAATCCCTAATAATCAAACACACACACACGAACAATACAAGTTGCCATGGTGACCTTGTTGAATTCATCTAGAATTCCAATGTGGTTGGTCTCCAATCCCCTGATGTTTGTTGTGATATTTTTAACTTACACAATACAAATACCCCTTGACCTCGTGGCCATATCAGAAGCATACAAATAAATAAATATAATTTCAAAATCATCAATATATATATATATATATATATATATGAATCACAACAACATCCATACAATCAACAATATCACTTACAATTTCATCAACAACTATATAATCATCAATTTTAAATTCAATTTTCTCAGTCTACTCAATATATCCAAATATCACATGTCCTTATAACATCCATTAATATATATTTAACCATGTCCAATAAGCATGTCAACATCTATATAAAATGTCTCTAATAATCATCATGCATCATATATGAATCAGAGTCAACAATAATCTATGATCTGACATCTAACACCATACTAAATCAAAACTATAATAATGTCCATAGTATAGTTAACAGTATCATGATCAATATCAAAAGTGTCTAAGGGAAGTGGGCACTACATAATTTAACCCTTAGACTCGATTTCCTCTTGGAATTCACTAGAGAGAGAGATAGGAACAAATGAAATAAAAAGGATCACTCCATTATGGGATTCCTTGCTTTAAACAAGTGTGGGTCTACGAGAACCTAAGTTTGGTCCAATGTAATTCAGCAAGAAGCGAGATTGTAAGGGATGATTTCTAAACTTCTTGCATGTAAGGGTACGAAAAATTAAATATATAGAGTAAATTTATACTATCAACCAAAATACCACATATTACAATATAAATTGAAGAGTTCAAAAGAGTCTTAAGAGTAACCACTAAGTAGAGGAATAATAAGGACAATTCCATGAATTTTAGAATGACCACATAGTTTCCCAAGGAATACAACATACTACATTAATAAAAGTTATGGTTTCTACACATTTAAGCCATGATTTCAAGGTTCATTGGCTAGAAAAGGCTAACAAAAATCAACTATAACAAAATTTGCATGAGGAACAAGTCTACTACTACGGGTCCCACAATTTGAGGATCACACAAGATGAGGTTAATCAACAAGGAAACCTAAATCATCAAAACAATTAAAATCAAGAAAATATTTAAGGAAAGCATTTCTATAGCTGGAGAGGGTACAATTAACTTTTCATGGTAATATAAGCAAAGTCAAGACCCCAAGTTTTCCTATAGTCTGATTTTTACAATTTCGTTTTAAGAATCGAACACACCATACGAACCAAATCTAAACAATTCAACCGTTTAGCATATATATATATATATATATATATATATATATATATATATATATATATATATATATATATATATATATATATAACATATCTAGAAATAACATATCAATACTTGTATTGATATGTTAGTTTCTAGGAGATATGGGAGAAACTAACATATCAATACAAGTACCATAAATTATAGCACAATGGGATTTATTTATCTTATTTCCTACTCAAGCTTAGAATAACCATAAAGAGAGCACAACAAAGACCAACGACCACTAAAGGTTGCTAGGGTCCAATTACAATCCAAGGGTGCATCGTATCAAAATCGAATAACATCATCTTTCAATTTCTATCCTAATTGAAAAGGGGTAACACAAATGAGGTGACCCAAGAAAATATAAAGAAAAGAAGACTTCCCGAAGTTATTTTATATCCTTAACATATGTTTCCTTAACATTACAATAACTTATGTCTCCAAGGAAAAGACAACATGTAAGGATGTTATTTCTCAAACAACAGATAAGTCTCAATCCAAAAGGTCCACAACTCGCATTCATCAAGCTATAGGATGATAAAAGTATGATGACCCAAAAATCCCACAAGAAAGGCACATACATCTATGAAAAGGAAGTACTAAGCAACTAAAGCACATTACTATCCACCAAGTGTTTCACAATTTCAGGTAGGTGACAGAACTACAGGTTCAACTATACATTTCACTCAATACACATAAGTCTTAGTTATTTTATAACTCAACTAATTAAGTCAAGAAGTTGTAGTTTCGTTTTTCCTAGCACATTCCTTTCCAATTTTTCTTAATTAAAATATTCCTTTTTTAATTTTGATATCACATGTTTGCATTTTAAGGATCACCACTAAGGTGGCCATGATATCTCATCATTCTGTATAGGTAGATAAAAAAATATTTATTCTACTCCTAGGGGAGGTAGATGGACAAAGTTTTTCCTTTTCTTTTCTTCTACATGGTTTTTATTCCTTCTATTAATTACTTTTATGGGAGAGAGAGGTAATTCAACACATCATATTTTTTAATTCTAAGGAAACAATGGATCTTCAACATAGAAAAAACATTATTAATTTGGTAAGAACTAGGAAACAATCAACCAACATGGATCTCAAGAATATTTTGATATTTTTCCACTAATTACAAGTATCATAAAACATTCCAAGTGGGTTTCTACAAGTTCTAAAAAGAAGTTAGGAGGAAGACCCATTAAGGAAGCATAATTACTTTTACTGATCTATTAGGGTTTAACATTGTTTGTTGTTTTGGCAAAAATATTTTACTCACCTGATAAGACAAGGAAAGTTTTCAAATCTACACCCATATTACCATAGGTTACCACTAACCAAACAATCAAAATGACAAGGAAATATTTTAACTATAAGAACACCACATACTTATTAGAATTGTCAAATGTAATCGGACAATCAACCATCTTATTCAACATGGTTTTATGACCAAGAGTTACAGAGTTTCAGCAAGAGAATCACATTATAAACTACCACCAAGACTAAATTATCAAGGTCTAATTATACTATAATCACCAACTTCATGGTCCAAAAGACTCAAAGCATCCATAAGTGCCTCCACATAATCCAAAATTAATAGATCATAGACTATTATTCATAGTATCTAAAATAAAGTTAAGGAAAGGGTAGACTTATTTATAGGTCAAGAGGGAAAACAAAAACACTTAATTTACACACAATACTTGAATGGGATTAAATATAACCATAATTACCAAGATCCATAAAATCCTTAAGTCACTACTTAATATAATGAAATAAGGAACTCTTGATAAAACTAGCATGCCATCGAAGAGAAGCCACTACAGACAAACACTTTTCCACTAACATCCACAGCTAGCCAAAAGAAAACCGATCCCACCATAATTCATCAACACATAATGAAACACCTCTACTCCGACGAGGCTCAAGCTCTTATCGTATTTTAAGAGAATCACCACCACTGCTAATAGGATGCCAACAAGAAGGCACAACACTATGAACTCTCTTCCCAACAAGGTCAAGTAATGAAAAGGTCACTCTAAGATCCTAGATACACTCAAGGTTCCATTCATCTAAAACCAAGGCATAACTTTAAGCACCTAAGAGGACATTCAATACACCTAGGGTGTACCCCATATGACAAAATGTATGAATATAAGTAGCATAGAACCATCTCATCATCATGCAAGAAGAAATCCACGTAACGTTTAACTAAGAAGCCAACAACATAACGAGCTCCGAGTCACCAATCAAAATAAAGTCCAAGAAATATTGGAAATCAAGGAAAGTGGCTAAGTAGCCACATTGCAAAGTCTAAAAATTCTCACAAAAATATAAATAACTAGAAGAGCCTTAGAGCTTCTCAATCCAATCATAAAATAAGATGTTGGTCCTTGATAAAATGACACAAGTTTATGAATGTAAAATACAAAATGTTAACACCACATTCACTTCATAGCCCTTCATGGCCGCCAATAGGGGTACTCTACCTCGAGGTCAGTTCCAAGGACACATGCACAAGATTGGGTCATAAACTACACCCAGACTTAATTTCCACTCTCCCATATGGGTAACAAAATGAAAAACTAACAACCAGACCAAATTTCCTAACTACTGAAGGAAGGAAGCTCTAAGCAGATTCTAATTAACTCTTCTGGCCCTTGGACACAACCACTATTGTCCAATCACAAGATTCACACCATATAATTTATCATTCCAACAACTACAATAAGGGTCTCAACAAAGGGCTTAATGCATCATAGAATTAAATCAAGTTTTAGGACTTGTAAAACAACACATTTTCAAAAGGGAACCAAGTTTCTGCTACACTAGAAGTTCACAAAAACTAATTTAATTTGACAATCTTAGTTACCCGGGTTTAGAAAAATGCCACTGAGTGAGTACAACAATTCAAACAACTTATTATTTTATTATTATTATAATTTTGGTAGTTCAAATGAACAAAGTAATGTAATATTTCTTCATACGCATTTCTTTTTCAATTTTTAAACAAGTTTTTTTCTTAGATTCAAAAGTGTGCTAGGTTTATAGTTCATGTCTCAAGTTTTCTAGTGTGCCCAAGGGTCCAATCTTTGAACCCATGGCTCTGATACCAAGTGTAACGCCTGCTAAAATCTCCCACTTGAGACCCATGAACAACCTAGGTTTAGTTACAAAATTATGGAATAATTTTTTTTTAAAGTGTTAACAACCAAAGTCTCAAGGACAATTAAATTCAACTAATAAATTTTCCCATTATAATAATTACTAATTCCACATTATAAAGCAACAAGTGTAATAAGTCCACACCTAGCTCAAATCTCCTTAGGGATTAATTTAATCACTGATTACATTGACATTTTAGCTAAATATTCCCGATTAAAATTTTAGGGTTAAATACCACAAAATCTAAGACAAAAGTAGGGTTTAATTACAAGTGGGGAAAATAATACATATTTAAAATCATCGAGTAAATTCTTACTTACCCACTCCTAACTCGATTAAAGATTTATTTTGATTTCTCCCATCATTAACACAATTAAAAATTGCTAAAAGCATTTCCATTACGTAGGGAGTTTCCTAACCTTTCCGGTGATATAAATAATTTATCATAACTCCCGATATTTCTCAAGTTATGGACCAACGGAACTTAGGGTGAAAATTTTCCCAAGAGCGGGCCAGTGGGCTGGGATGAAAATTTTCCCCAACTTGGGCCTGTAGACTTGAGAGAAATTTACCTAGATAAGAAAAGAAGACCGGTGGAGCGGGAACCAAAATTTTCCCCGGATGCATGCAGCCGGTAAGTGGGGAAGACATTTAGCGTTTTTTCCCTTTTGGGACAAAAGATGAAATTTTCTGTGTGGTCCCGCGAGTCCGTAAGGGAACATGTGTTGGCATTTCCAAATTCTTGTTGAAAGTTAGGCCACGAGATGATTTTAAGTATTTTATCCTTTTTCTTTTGCTGACGAAAAATGAAGGCATGTAGGGTTAAATACCACAAAATCTAAGACAAAAGTAGGGTTTAATTACATAAGTGGGGAAAATAATACATATTTAAAATCATCGAGTAAATTCTTACTTACCCACTCCCAGAACTCGGTTAAAGATTTATTTTGATTTCTTCCATCATTAGCACAATTAAAAATTGCTAAAAACATTTCCATTAGGTAGGGAGTTTCCTAACCTTTCCGGTGATATAAATAAGTTATAATAACTCCTGATATTTCTCAAGTTATGGACTGGCGGAACTTGGGGTGAAAATTTTCCCAAACGGGGGCCAACGGGCCTGGGATGAAAATTTTCCCCAACTTGAGCCTGCACATTTCAGAGAGAAAATTTACCTAGATAAGAAACAAAGACCAGTGGAGCGGGGAACAAAAATTTTCTGATGAATTCCTTTGACGCAGGCCGGCCAAGTGGGGAAGACATTTAGCGTTTTTGCCTTTTTGGGACAAAAGATGAAATTTTCCTGCGTGGTCCCGAGAGTAGGTAAGGGAACACTTGTCGGCATTTCCAAATTCTGGTGGAAAGTTAGGCCACCAGAGGATTTTAAGGTGTTTATCCTTTTTCTTTTCCAACGCCAATGAAGGAATGTAGGGTTAAATTCCACAAAACCTAAGACAAAAGTAGGGTTTAATTATAGTGGGGAAAATAATACATATTTAAAATCATCGAGTAAATTCTTACTTACCCACTCCAGAACTCGGTTAAAGATTTATTTTGATTTCTCCCATCATTAACACAATTAAAAATTGCTAAAAACATTTCCATTACGTAGGGAGTTTCCTAACCTTTCGGTGATATAAATAAGTTATCATAACTCCCGATATTTGTCAAGTTATGGACCGGTGGAACATGGGGTGAAAATTTTTCCCAAGAGTGGGCCGGGCGGGCTGGGATAAAAATTTTCCCCAACTTGGGCCTCGGAGACTTTGGAGAGAAAATTTACCTAGATAAGAAAAGAAGACCAGCGGAGCGGGAACAAAAATTTTCCCAAACACGGGGTGGCCAGTGGGGAAGAAATTTAGCTTTTTTTCCCTTTTGGGACAAAAGATGCAATTTTCTGCGTGGTGTCACGAGTCCGTAAGGGAACAGATGTCGGCATTTCCAAATTCTTGTGGAAAGTCAGGCCACCAGAGGATTTTAAGGATTTTATCCTTTTTCTTTTGCCGACGCCCAATGAAGGCATGTAGAGTTAAATTCCACAAAATCTAAGGCAAAAGTAGGGTTTAATTACAGTGGGTAAAATAATACATATTTAAAATCATCAGAATAAATTCTTACTTACCCACTCCCAGAACTTGGTTAAAGATTTATTTTGATTTCTCCCATCATTAACACAATTAAAAATTGCTAAAAACATTTCCATTAGGTAGGGAATTTCCTAACCTTTCAGGTGATATAAATAAGTTATCATAACTCGATATTTCTCAAGTTATGGATCAGGCGGAACTTGGGGTGAAAATTTTCCCAAGAGCGGGCGGCGGGCTGGGATGAAAATTTTCCCCAACTTGGGCCTGCAGACTTCAGAGAGAAAATTTACCTAGATAAGAAAAGAAGACCAGCAGAGCGGGGAACAAAAATTCTCCCAAACGCGGGCCACCTGAGCTGGGAATACATTTAGCACTTTTGCCCTTTTGGGACAAAAGGTGCAATTTGCCTACGTGGTCCGCAAGTCCGTAAGGGAACACATGTCGGCATTTCCAAATTCTGGTGGAAATTCAGGCCACCAGAGAATTTTAAGGATTTTATCCTTTTTTTTTTGCCGACGCCCAATGAAGGCATGTGTCGATCAATGATTGGCTGTGGGGTGGCAGGGCCGCGGAGGTAAAATTGCCAAATTAACTTTTTGGAATTAGATCATTTTTAGAAAAAATGAAGGTTTTTGGATTAGCACAGCAGCGAGAAACTTCATGATTTTGCATATTTTGGGTAAAAATAAAAAAGGAAATTTTTAGCCCGTGGGTCCGCCCAAGAATATTTTATTCATTTAAAATTTGACAGTTAGATTATTTTGAGCCCGAAATGAGGTAAAAACTTCAAGAAGGCCATAACTTTTGATTGGGAACTCAATTTTTGGCAAACGAGGACTTTATGGAAATATCTCGACGTCCTCTTTTCACAAAAAATATTATAAAGTTTATTTTGATAAATTTTAAACGGTAAATTTTGAGAAAACATCTTTCTTTAACTTAGAAAGTGATCTAGTATTTTTAACTTACCAATTTTGTTCAAATTTGTCATTAATTCTTTTTGAACTTGCCACATAGGCATGGAGGATGTTACTTTGAAGATTTTAGAATAGATTTCAAGGGTTATATTTTTTTATTGAAGATCAATTCGAATTTTCCCAATTTAACAGCAAAAATGACCGAGAAATTGTTTGAGCCAGATTTTGTAAGGTTCTATTAAAATTTCTTAAGTATTATAGTTTGTGTGGGATCATTTTTATCTTACAAATTTCATGTTCAATACAACATATTTCCATTACAAAACATATACAAGTTCACTTACTTCAAGTGGGAAGGTTACAATAAGATTTATCTCAACAAGGGATGTCACAATTGTTTGTTTTTTTCATTTTCTTTTGATCTAGAACAACAACATGTAGATTTATCATTCTTCCAATTCTGATCATAACAACAAGCAGGGGAAAGGAAACACTCTCCACCCAACCAAGATATCCGGTGTGACAAGGAAATGACATCTTTATTCATTGGCACCTTAGCCCCAACCACAAAGCAATGGAATATGTGATTCAACTCGGGTTAACAAAGTTTCAACAAACACGCATGCAAATTTCACATTCAAAACAAATTCCAAAACAAAACTATAGTTTTCCACCACAGAAAAAACAACAAACAACACTTAGGCTTCATCTTGTAAGCCAAAGGAGCAAGAAACTATGGGGAAGTTACTTATGCCTCTCAAAGGGAAAAATTGGGTATCACCACACGAGAACAACCCACCAATATATATATATATATATATAACATTTCAAAACCTTGTCATGCCCTTATGCCTCCCCCAAGTACTCTTTATTCCTCACATTCTCTTATGTCTCCCCAACCTCTTGTGGTACCCCATAATGAGCAATGAAATGCAAGAAATTTCTTTGTAAGGTGGAACCCAAATCCCAACTACCTCCAACCTTATACCTCCCTAAAAATCACTAGTGCCTCCCACATAATAACCCCATAGTCTTCTCCTACACTATTCCTAGGCCATCTACCCAACATCCCACAATATATACCAAAACATTCACACAAGAACATTTACATATATAAAGGAATAGAATTTCATGAGCCAAGCTCCTAGATCTCCATAATGGAGTTGTTCCAAGTTCCAAAACAACAAGCTTTATCCCAATGCAAGTAATCGAACATAGCCAAGCACAAGTATGCAACAATCTTCCAAAAACTTCTCCAAGTAAGAGCTCCTAAAACAGCAAGAAATTTTTTCCTAAATTCGAGTCTCCAAAAGTGAAGCAACCAAAAGAGTGTAATCCCCAATCAATAAAATGAATTCAAATATATAGAGAGGGAAGAGAAGAGGATGAGGTGGATCCAAGTGGAATGCCCCATCACACATCCTCAACTCCAAGTCATAAGTCAACTTCAATCTCCAAAGAACAATAAATAAGTAGGTGAATAAATGACATTTTTACTTACACACTCAAATCAAACCCACACCTCATAAGGACTGAAATTGAAAGCATGTAAGAAAGTGCAATTAAAGCATACAACTTGACTTATAAAAATGCATAATGAAGGCTAGATTTAAACCCTCCAACTATAGGTAAGGTTGGCATGTAAATTTAAGAGGTATGGGACAATTTTAACTTGTCCCATAAGCTTCCAAAATCAGCCTCCAAGGAAAAATTCAAATTTCAAAAGGAGGTGGAGTGTTTCATACTCCAAAATTTATTTACACGTCACTTACACATTTCTTACAAAACTTTAATTTTAGGCCAACAACTTTAATAGTTACTTTATTATGTCCCAATTTGATTAATTAATTTTAACAACATGTTTACTCACATTAAATTACCACAATTAATAAATAATGAAACGGGTAAACACATCACTTAATAAACACATACAAACATAAATAAAAAGGAACCAAATAAATAAATACACATAACCCTTGGTCACATTTAAAGGTGATCCCCCCATTGGAATCCCTAACAATCAAACACACACACACATGAACAATACAAGTTGTCATGGTGACCTTGTTGAATTCATCTAGAATTCCAATGTGGTTGGTCTTCAATCCCCGATGTTTGTTGTGATATTTTTAACCTGCACAATACAAATACCCCTTCGGCCTCATGGCCATATCATAACATCCAAATGAATATAATATAATTTCAAAATCATCAATATATATATGAATCACAACATCTATACAATCAATAATATCACTTACAATTTCATCAAAGAACTATATAATCATCAATTTTAAATTCAATTTTCTCAATCTACTCAATATATCCAAATATCACATGTCCAAACAACATCCATAAATATATATAACCATGTCCAATAGCATGTCAACATCTATATAAAATGTCTCTAACAATCATCATGCATCATATATGAATCAGAGTCAACAATAATCCATGATCTGACATCTAACACCATACTAAATCAAAACTATAATAATGTCCATAATATAGTCAACAGTATCATGATCAATATCAAAAGTGTCGAAGGGAAGTGGGCACTACATCCCCATCCCTTAGACTCGACTTCCTCCTGGAAGTCATTGGAAAGAGAGATAGGAACAAATGCAATAGAAAAATGATCACTCCATTATGGGATTTCTTGCTTCAAACAAGTGTGGGTCTACAGAACCTAAGTTTGGTCCAATGCAATTCAGCAAGAAGAAGGGAGATTGCAAGGGATGAGTTCTAAACTTTCTACATGCAAGGCTATGAACACTTAAATCTAGATTAAATTTATGCTATCAACCAAGATATCACACATAACAATATAACATGAAGATTTCAAAAGTGGCTTAAGAGTAACCACCAAGTAGAGGAATAATAAGGAGAATTCCATGAGTTTGAGAATGACCACATAGTTTCCTAAGGAATACAACATACTACATTAATAAAAGTTAAGGTTTCTAGATGTTTAAACCATGATTTCAAGGTTTGTTTTCTAGACAAGGCTAGCAAAAATCAACTATGACCAAATTTGCATGAGGAACAAGTCTACTCAAGGTCCCACAATTTGACGATCACACAAGATGAGGTTAATCAACAAGGACGCTTAAATCATAAAAACATTGAAAATCAAGGAACTATTCAAGGAAAGAACTTCTATAACTCAAGACGATACAATTAACTTTTCATGGTAATAAAAGTGAAGTCAAGACCACAAGGTTTCCTATAGTCTGATTTTTACACTTTTATTTTAAGAATCAAACACACCATACAAACCAAATCTAAAGAAGTCAACTGTTTAGCAAAAGAAAAATATATATATTTATATCTCTCCTAACAACTAGCATATCAATACAAGTACCATACATTATAGCACAATGGGATTTATTTATCTTATTTCCTACTCAAGCTCGGAATAACCATAAAGAGAGCACAAGAAACACCAAGGACCACTCAAGGTTGCTAGGGAGAAGAACAAGTAACACGGGGTCCAATTACAATCCAAGGGTGCATCGTATCAAAAGTGAATAACATCATCTTGCACTTTCCATCCTAATGGAAAAGGGGAAACAACAACAAGGTGACCCAAGAAAATATGAAGAAAAGAAGACTTCCTGAAGTTATTTTATATCCTTAACATATGTTTCCTTAAAATTACAATAACTTAGGTCTCCAAGGACAAGACAACATGCAAGGAGGTTGCTTCTCAAACAATAGATAAGTCTCAATCCAAAAGGACCACAACTCACATTCATCGAGCTACGGGATGATAAGGGTATGATGACCCAAAATCCCACAAGAAAGGCACATACATCTATGAACAAGAAGTACTAAGCAACTAGAACACATTACTATCCACCAGGTGTTTCACAATTTTAGGTAGGCGACAAACTACAGGTTCAACTATACATTGCACTCAATACACATAAATCTTACTTATTTTATAACTCAACTAATTAAGTCAAAAGTTGTAGTTTCGTTTTTCCTAGCACATTCCTTTATGAGTTTTCTTAATTAAAATATTCCTTTTTATTCTGATATCACATGTTTGCATTATAAGGATCACCACTAAGGTGGCCATGATATCTCACCATTCTGTATAGGTGGACAAACAAAATATTTATTCTACTCCTAGGGGAGGTAGATGGACAAAGTTTTCCCTTTTCTGTTCTTCTACATGGTTTTTATTCCTTCTATTAATCTACCAAGGTTAAAGCAAGGACCATTTTCTCTTTCTATGTTCCATTTTATTTGGTAAACTTAAAGGCCAAATCTGTTCAATTACAATTTTATGATGTTTAGGTGAGTCAATTTGTCAATTAAAAAAAATTTAATGAGAAGGAATGGTAAACATATCACACTATTACTTTTATGGGAGAGAGAGGTAATTCAACACATCACATTTTTAATTCTAAGGAAACAAGGGATGTTCAACATAGAAAGCACATTATTAATTTGGTAAGAATGAGGAAAAATCAACCAAAATCAATCACAACAATATTTCGAGAGTTTTCCACTAATTACAAGTATCATAAAACATTCCTAGTGGGTTTCTACAAGTTCTCAAAATAAGTTACGAGGAAGACCCATTAAGGAAGCATAATTACTTTTACTGATCTACTAGGGTTTAACATTGTTTGTTGTTTTGGCGAAAATATTTTACTCACCTAATAAGACAAGGAAAGTTTTCAAATCTACACCCATATTACCACAGGATACCACCAACCAAGCAATCAAAATGACAAGGAAATATTTTAACTATAAGAACACCACATACTCATTAAAAGTGTCAAATGTAAGCAGACAATCAGCCATCTTATTCAACATGGCTTTACGACCAAGAGTTACAGTTTTGCAAGAGAATCACATTATAAAATACCACCGAGATTAAATTATCAAGGTCTAATTACACTATCATCACCAACGTCATGGTCCAAAAGACTCAAAGCATCCATAAGTGTCTCCACATAATCCAAAATTAATAGGTCATAGAGTATTATTCATAGTAACTAAAAAAGTTAAGGAAAGGGTAGACTTATTTATAGGTCAAGAGGGCAAACAGACACACTTAATTTACACACAATACTTGAATGGGATTAAATATAACCATAATTACCAAGATGCATACAATCCTTAAGTCACTACTTAATATAATGAAATGAGGAACTCTTGATAAAACTAGCATGCCATCGAAGAGAAGACACTACAGAAATACACTTTTCCACTAACATCCAAAGGTGCCAAAAGCAAACCAATCCCACCATAATTCATCAACCCACAATAAAACACCTCTACTCCGATGAGGTTCAAGCTCTTATCATATTGTAAGAGAATTACCACCACCGCTAATACAGGCTGCCAACTAGAACACACAACACTATGAACTCTCTTCCCAACAAGGTTGAGTAATGAAAAGGTCACTCTAAGATCCTAGATACACTCAAGGTTCCATGCATCTAAAACCAAGTCATAACTTTAAGCACCTAAGAGGACATTCAAGACACCTAGGGTGTACCCCCATATGACAAAATGTATGAATACAAGTAGCATAGAACCATCTCATCATCATGCAAGAAGAAATCCACGTAACGTTTAGCTAAGAAGCCAACAACATAACGAGCTCCGAGTCACCAATCAAAATAAAGTCTAAGAAATATCAGTAATCAAGAAAAGTGGCTAAGTAGTTGCATTACAAAGTCTTAAAATTCTCACAAAAATATAAATAACCAGAAGAGCCTTAGAGATTCTCAATCCAATCATAAAATAACATGCTGGCCCTTGACACAAGTTTAAGAATGTAAAATAAAAAATGTTAACACCACATTCACTTCACAGCCCTTCCTGGCCAGCTATAGGGTTACTCTACCTCGAGGTCAGCTCCAAGGACACATGCATAGGATTGGGTCATAAACTACACACATAATTAATGTCCACTCTCCCATACCAAGTAACAAAATGAAAACCGACAACCACTGACCAACTTTCGTAACTACTGAAGGAAGGAAGATCTAAGCAGCTTCTACTTAACTCTTCCCAACCCCCGGACACAACCACTATTGTCCAACCAAAAGATTCATACCATACAATTTATCATTCCAACAACTCTAATAAGGAAGGGTCTTAACAAAGGGCTTAATGCATCATATAATTAAATCAAGTTTTAGACTTGTAAAACAACACATTTTCAAAGGGGAACCAAGTTTCCACTCCTCTATAAGTTCACAAAAATCATATTAATTTGACATTCTTAATTACCCGAGTTCGAAAAAAATGCCACCTTTGAGTAGTACAACTTCAAACAACTTATTATTTTATTATTATTTTAATTTTGGTAGTTCAAATGAACAGAGTAATGTAATATTTCTTCATACACATTTCTTTTTCAATTTTCAAACAAGTTTTTTTTCTTAGATTCAAAAGTGTGCTAGGTTTACAGTTCATGTCTCAAGTTTTCTAGTGTGCCCAAGGGTCCAAGATTTGAACCCATGGCTCTGATACCAAGTGTAACGCCCGCTAAAATCTCCCACTTGAGACCCATGAACAACCTAGGTTTAGTTACAAAATTATGGAATAATTTTTGTTAAGGTTTTAACAACCAAAGTCTCAAGGACAATTAAATTAAACTGATAACTTTTACCATCATAATAATTACTAATTCCACATTACAAAGCAACAACTATAATAAGTCCACACCTAGCTCCAATCTCCTTAGGGGTTAATTTAATCATGATTACATTGACATTTTAGCTAAATATTCCTTGATTAAAATTTTAGGGTTAATGGACCAAACCAATTAAATACCCAAGGTATTTAATTTCACAAGAGCTAAGACAAGAGCAGGATGTAATTACAGAGGGAAAAGAATACATATTTAAAATCATCAAAGTAAATTCTTACTTGCCCACTCCGAGAACTCAATTAAAGATTCGATTTTGTTCCTCTAATTTTTAAAGAAATTCAAACATCCTAAAAACATTCTCATTAGGTAGGGAATTTCCACACTTTTCCATTGATATAAAGAAGTCCTCCTAACTCCTCATATTTCTCAAGTTATGGACCAATGGAACTTGGGGTGAAAATTTTCTAAAATGCGAGCCTGGGAGGAAACGTTTCCCCAACTCGGGCTATGGAATTCGAAGAGAAAATTTTCCCGGAGGAGAAATTCAGATTGGAAGAGCGGGAAGAAAAATTTTCTCGGACATTGGCCGGCAATATGGAGAGGACATTTAGCGCTTTTCCCTTTTAATACAAAAGGCACAATTTTCCTCCACGCTCCCATGAGTCCGTAAGGGAACACGTGTCAACATTTCCAAATTCTAGTGGAAAGTTTGGCCATCTAGATAATTTTAAGGATTTTATTCTTTTTGTTTTTTTGTGACACCCAAAAACACACGTGCCAATCAATGATTGGTTCGGGGTCACGGGGCCACGGAGGGAAAATTGCCAAATTAAATTTTTGGACTTAGATCATTTTTAGATAAAATGAAGACTTGCGGATTAGCGGAGCGGTGAGAAACTTCATGAATTTTCTTGTTTTGGGATAAAAGTAAAAAAAGGAAATTTTTAGCCCGCACGTCCATCCAATTATATTTCATTCATTTAAAATTTTACAATTAGACTATTTTGAGCCCGAAATGAGGTAAAAATTTAAAAGGCCATAAATTTTAATTGGGAACTTAGTTTTTGGCAAATGAGGAATTTCTGGAAAGCTCTCAGCTTCCTCTTGTCACATAAACCTTAAAAATTTTATTTTGATAACTTTAAAGGGTCAATTTTGAGAAAACATCTTTCTGTCACTTAGAAAGTGATCTGGTATTTTTAACTTATCAATTTTGTTCAAATTTTTCGTTAATTATTTTTCCACTTGCCAAACAGGCATGGAGGATTTTACTTGGAAGATTTTAGAATATATTTCAAGGGTTAAATTGTTTGATTGAAGATCAATTCAAATTTCCCCAATTTAATAGCAAAAATGACTGAGAAATTGTTTGAGCTCGATTTTGAAAGGTTCTATGAAAATTTCTTAAGTATTATAGTTTGTGTGGGATTATTTTGATCTTTCTTAGCTTGTATTAATGTTTCAAATGTCTTTCCTAGTCTGCAGGGTCATTCTGTACATTTTCTGATAATTATTTGCCAGTTTGAAAATGTCTAACAAAGATCTAATTCGAAAGGATCTATTTTCCATTTTCTTCTTCCAAGTATTAGGATACATTCCAATTCCAATCTAATACATTTAGTTGATTCAAATCAAACTATTCAAAACCAAAATGCAATTCTAATTTCTAATTTTACACATTTCAAAAGACAGAGCTCTGTGTTTTCCTCACACACATTTCTTCCTTTCAAAGGGAGATTTGAAATACATTTAAATGATTAGATTAAATACCACAATGCAATTTGAGAAAGGTAATACAACAATTTATTGGTTCCCAAAAGACAACTTACAAATTCTTTCTTTCATTCTTAAAATTCATCATACAGAATACAATTATTTCTTTCAAAAGAACAAAAATGGAGTATATCTCTTTCACATTTCAATCTTACAAATTTCGTATTCAATACAACATATTTCCATTACAAAACATATGCAATTTCACTTACTTCAAGTGGGAAGGTTACAATAAGATTTATCTCAACAAGGGACTGTCAACTATTTTATTTCATTTTCCTTTGCTCTAGAACAACATGTAGATTTATCATTCTTCCAATTCTGATCACAACAAGAGCAGGGAAAAGGCAATGCTCTCCACCCAACCAAGACATCCAATGATAAGGAGAATCCATCCTTCTTCATTGGCCCCGAGCCCTAACCAAAAAGTAATGGAAGATGTGATTCAACTCATGGAAACAACAGGCTTCCACAAACACACATACAAATTTCATATTCAAAACACAGTCCAAAACAAAACTACAGTTTGCCACCACAAAACATAATAAAAAACAATACTCAAAGGCTTTATTATGCAAGCCAAAGGAGCAAGGAACTATGGGGGATGTTGCTTATGCCTTCCAAAGGGGAAAATTGGATATCACCACCTAAGAACAACACATCAATATATATATATATATATATATATATATATATATATATATATATATATATATATATATATATATATATATATATATATATATGAATAACATTTAAAACCCTTTTATGCCCTTATGCCTCCCCAAGTAACCCTTATTCCTCACATTTTCTTATGTCTTCCCAAACTCTTATGGCACCCCATAACGAGTAACGAAATGCAAGCAATTTCTTTGTAAGGTGGAACCCAGATCCCAACTCCCTCCACCCTTATACCTCCCTAAAACACACTTGTTCCTCCCACAAAGAAACCCCATAGTCCTCTCCTACACCATTCCTATGCCATCTACCCAACAACCCGCAATATATAGCAAAACATTCACACAAGAACATTTACATATATAAAAGAAGAGAATTTCAAGAGCCAAGCTCCTACCTCTCCATGATGGAGTTGTTCCAAGTTCCAAAATAGCAATCTTTATCCCAATGCAAGCAATCCAAAATAGCCAAGCACAAGCATGCAACAATCTTCCAAAAACTTCTCCAAGCAAGAGCTCCCAAAATAGCAAGAAAAATTCACCCAAAATGAAGTCTCCAAAAGTGAAGCAACCAAAAGAGTGTAACCCCCAATCAATAAAATGAATTCGAATATATAGAGAGGGAAGAGAAGAGGATGAGGTGGATCCAAGTGGAATGCCCCATCACACATCCTCAACTCCAACTCATAAGTCAACTTCAATCTCCAAGGCACAATAAATAAGCAGGTGAATAAATGACAGTTTTACTTACACACTCAAATCAAACCCACACCTCATAAGGACTGAAATTGAAATCATGTAAGAAAGTGTAATTAAAACATACAACTTGACTTACAAAAATGCATAATGAAGGCTATATTTAAACCCTCCAACCATAGGTAAGGTTGGCATGAAAATTTAAGAGGTATGGGACAAGTTTAACTTGTCCCATAAGCTTCCAAAATCAGCCTCCAAGGAAAAATTTGAATTTCAAAAGGAGGTGGAGTGTTTCATACTCCAAAATTAATTTACACATCACTTACACATTTCTTACAACACTTTAATTTTAGGCCAACAACTCTAATAATTACTTTCTTATGTCCCAATTTGATTAATTAATTTTAACAACATGTTTACTCACATTAATTTACCACAATTAATAAATAATGAAAGGGGTAAACACATCACTTAATAAACACATACAAACATCAATAAAAAGGAACCAAATAAATAAATACACATAACCCTTGGTCACATTTAAAGGTTATCCCCCTGATTGGAATCACTTACAATCAAACACACACACACACACACAAACAATACAAGTTGCCATGGTGACCTTGTTGAATTCATCTAGAATTTCGATGTGGTTGGTCTTCAATCCCCCGATGTTTGTTGTAATATTTTTAACTTGCACAAATCAAATACCGCTTCAACCTCGTGGCCATATCAGAATATCCAAATGAATATAATATAATTTCAAAATCATCAATATATATATGAATCACAAAAACATCCAGACAATCAACAATATCACTTACAATTTCATCAGCAACTATATAATCATCAATTTTAAATTTAATTTTCTCGGTCTACTCAATATATCCAAATATCACATGTCCTAACAACATCCATATATATATATATATATATATATATATATATATATATATATATATATATATATATATATATATATAACCATGTCCAACAACATGTCAACATCTATATAAAATGTCTCTAACAATCATCATGCATCATATATGAATCAGAGTCAACAATAATCCATGATCTGACATCTAACACCATACTAAATCATCAATATAATAATGTCTATAATATAGTCAATGTTATTATGATCAATATCAAAATTGTTGAAGGGTAGTGGGCACTACATAATGTAACATTTTCCCACTTGAAGTGGATGATCTTGTATATTATTTGTGATGGAAAGATGGTTTGTATGGGCTATGAAAGTTGTAAATTTAATTGTGAAAGAGATATACTCTATTTTTCTACTTTTGAAAGAATGTGAAAGAAATCATATTCTGTATATTGTAATTGAGGAATGAAAGAAGAAATTGTAAAGGTATCTCTTTGAATCAATAAAGGATTGTATTACTTTACTCAAATGACATTATTGGGTATTGAAATTTGATTGTTGAATGTATTTTAAAATTCTGTTGGAAGGATGAAAAAGTGAATACGTATGGAGAAATGTCATAATACTCTATTTTTTTAAATAAATGTTTTAGAAATCAGAATTGTAATTTGGCATTTGAATACTTTTCTTGAGTCAACTTAGTATGTTAGATTGGGTTGGAATGAATTCATCTTTAAAGTTAGCAAATGAAAATAAATCTATTCGAATTTAACCTGTTAGGAAACTTTCATCTTGGCAATTATTAATCGAAAAGTGAACAAAATGAACCTACAACATCAAAAAGACAAAATGAAATATCAAATTTTATTTGTAAGGTAAAAATGACCCCAAACATACCAAAAATACTTATGCAAATTTTATAGAACCTTTCAAATCAGGCAAAGGCAAATTGCAGAGTTCTTCTTTGTATAAAATTGATAAATTTTGAATAGAAATCAATGAAGCAAACTTAACCTTACAATCTATCCTAAAATATTCCAAGGCTAAAATCTTCCAAGTAAAATCCTCCATCCCTGTTTTGCAAGTGGAAAAAGAATTAACGACAAATTTGAAAACAATTGATAAGTTAAAAAAACAGTTTACTTTCTATGTGACAGAAAGACGTTTTATTAAAATTGACCATTTAAAATTTATCAAAATCAAATTCCTAAGGCTACTATGAAAAAATACGTTGAGAGCTTTCCAGAAAGTCCTTGTTTTCCAAAAACCGAGTTCCCAATCAAAAGTTATGGCCTTCTGAAGTTTTTACTTCATTTTGGGCTCAAAATAATCTAACTATCAAATTTTAAATGAATAAAATATTCTTGGGCGGACCCATGGGTTAAATTTTTATTTTTTTCTCTTTTCCCAAAAGGTACAAAGTCATGAAGTTTTCCGCTGCTCTACTAATCCACAAGCCTTCATTTTGTCTAAAAATGATCTAAGTCCAAAAAGTTAATTTAGTAATTTTTCCTCCATGACCCCGCCACCCCACAGCCAATCATTGATCAACACGTGGCCTCATTGGGTGTTGGTGGAGACTTGGATCGATTTTAGCCTTAAGTGCTTTCAAATATAAATTTGGAAAAATTGTAAGGTTTCCCCGTAGCCCTGCCGGCCCGCAGATAATTAGGTGTTGCCACGTGGCTTCACGAGGCATCGGCGGAGGAGCAGATATTTTTAAGCCTTAACGCTTCAGAAAAATTTTGGGCAAAATTTCTAAATTATCCCCGTCGGCCACCAAACCGTAGCTAATGGTTGGCTAACACGTGGCATCTTCTCACGTCGGCGGAGGTGCGGGTTCCTTTCGACCTTTTTGCCCTTCCTTTTGAATAGTCAAATTTTCCAAATGTTCCCCGCCGACCCGTTGACCCACAGACCAATAAAGAGCTGCCACGTGGCCTCCTTGGGTGTCGACGGAGGTGTGGTTGTAAAATTTGCTTTGTCCCAAAAGGGCAAAAGCATTAAATTTCTTCCTGTTAAAGTCTGGTCTGCGTCTCGGAAAATTTTTCTTCCCCGCTCCGCCGTTCCACTTTTATTCTCATGGGGAATTTTCTCTTCAAAGTCTACAGCTCAAGTTGGGAAAATTTTCCTCCCTAGGCCCGTAGGCCCACTCTTGGGAAAAATTTCACCCCAAGTTCCGTCGGTCCATAACTTGAGAAATATGAGGAGTTAGGAGGACTTCTTTATATCACCGAAAGGTGAGGAAATTTCCTATCTAATGGGAATGTTTTCAAGAAGTTTTAATTGCATTAATCATGGGAAAAATCAAATTTAATCTTTAACCGAGTTCTAGGAGTGGGTAAGTAAGAATTTACTCTGATGATTTTAAATATGTATTCTTTTCCCCACTGTAATTAAACCTTGCTCTTGTCTTAGATATTGTGGAATTAAATACCTTGGGTATTTAATTGTTCGGTCCCTTAACCCTAAAATTTTAATAAGAGAATATTTAGCTAAAATGTCAATGTAATCAGTGATTAAATTAATCCCTAAGGAGATTTGAGCTAGGTGTGGACTTATTACACTTGTTACTTTATAATGTGGAATTAGTAATTATTATAATGGAAAAAGTTATCAGTTGAATTTAATTTTCCTTGAGATTTTGGTTGTTAACACTTTAAAAAAAATTATTCCATAATTTTGTAAATAAACCTAGGTTGTTCATGGGTCTCGATGGGAGATTTTAGCGGGCGTTATAGATCCAAAGATCGGTTTGTTGATATCTTTACAAAAGCTTTGGGAAATGAATTTTTTGAGTATTTGAGAAGTTGTTTGGGAGTTTGTGATCAAGATTATGTCATATCTAGAAGTACACACTCAGTCCCAGAAAAATAAAAGTTTGAAGGTCTAAATTAAGGGAGAGTGTTGGAAATAGATAATTTCTCCCACATGTTTTAATCACTTTTTTTGGGAAAAGTAAAAGTAAGTTGCTTTTCATGCATAGGTTATTTTTAAATAGATGTTCCTAATTTTAGGAAAAGTTAATAAAACAAATAAATCAAAAGCTTTGTATTGCACAAAAGCATGTGCTAATTTTAGGAGAGTGGAGTGTTTTATTGTTAGATGAAAGCCATCTATTTATTAGAGACAATTGTAAGTGTTTTTATATAACACATTCAGAGATTGTATTGAGCCGAAGCTCTGACAAGGAAGAAGAAATATATGCACAGAAGTGTTGATCTAAGTTTGCAATAATCTGTTTTATTTGCAATTCTTTATTTTATTTCTGTTAGTTGTTATTTTATGTGCCTAATTTCTACAAGAATTATATGGTTATCAAGTTGTGATGTACAATAATACATTCTACTAAGTGTGTAAGTTCATCATGTATTTTTGTGAAATGTGGAGTTAGTCTCCCGAATATCTATTTTATTACATAGTTGTCTAGTGCACAACATTGTCCTTGCAATCCTTTTCGAGCAACAAACTTGGAATAATTAATCTTGTTTAAAGGAAAATGTGTTTATAAAGTATAACTCATAGTGTTAAGGTCTATTGTTGTGTGATTCTATCCTCGCATTTGAATACCATATGTAAAGGAGTCTTAGTACGGGGCATGATCAACAATACAAGTTAGAGCCAATTTTCTTAAGGAAGCACTTCAAGTTTTGGGGATCTTAGAATCCCTATGACCTGAGTGCGGACGCGGTCTTAATGCTCTCCAAATCACGACAGTTGATGAGTATTTGTAATAATTGTGTAGGGAAAAGTATTGATTGTCACAATGATCTGAGATGTGACAGTAGTGTTGAATTATAATATTGAAAGGAATTGGCATGCCCATATGTCATATACATAGTTGCTTCCTTGACGATCAGACTCGTGGTGCTATTTGTCTCAATAAGATGACCCGACGCTTTGCTTTGTTCAAAATCTGTTATCAGTTAATCTTTATGTCAATGCATATTGTTTGTTTTGAGTGGTTGTTGTATGCCTATTATGGAGAATACAAGCTGTAAAGGAGATTCTTCTCTTGTCACCTTCAAGTTGTCTGCATCAGCCACTTCCGACTTCCATTGTGGAATGTCTCTCTACCGAAGAATGTCTCATTGTTAGTAGTGTATATACCAATGCAACGCCTCTTTTCACATCTAAACCTCAATAACTGTATTTATACCTTGCAATACGTTGTATATATCTTAAACAACCAAAAACAAAACATAACTTTCAAGAGATACAATTGTAATATGCATACTCTCAAATTCGTAATTGTCTAAACGGGATGCATGGTAGTGTAACCTTACAAACGGGCGACCGTCAAATATAAATCGTGACACCAGGATATCGACTTTGTTCACACTTATATCGAATATAATCTACCCCATGTACAAGTACGGAAAAAGAAGGGAGCGATATGAATGCGATAAGGAGCACCTTATCGTCCTTACCTTTACGTTTTGATGGATTGCTTAATCCCAAAGGACTGAAACATGCCTTATCTCTTCAAAACTAAACAGAAGAATGATCGATTCTGGATAGAATTGCAATCAATATATTCAAAGTTGTCCACCCCTTTGAAATGTTGTGAACGTAGGAGGCCTTTCAGAAGAATTCAGCAGATAAGATGTTATTAGTCTGTTAGGAATTCGATATTCCGAAAAGCTTTTTATCTTTGTTATGTTGTTAGTGTATCTTACACCTATGTTTCTCTTACAGGGAATTTTATTCACAGGGTATCGTCAAATATAAAGATTCTTAAAGAACGGTTCTGTAGATTGCCATATAAGTTAACGGTTATTCTAATTATTGTAATTGTACAAGCATTGAAAAATAATGGATTGTAACAATTCTACAATAAATCTTGAGAACAGTTTCTACAATTGCAATTGGCATATTCTGATACCTCAGTGTTCAAGATGAATACTTTGAATTGTTTGTTTTTATATAAGTGATTTCTATATTTATGACTTAAAAGCGGTTTTTCACTAACAATGCACCAATCAATAATTAAATCTGGATTTTAAAGTATCTAATTACCTAGTACGTGTAAATGTAGAAGACATACAATGGTTAGATAATAATGTTAAACAGTTTTACAAATACAAATAAAAAGACCGATACACTACAACCTATATTGTCACCTTATAACCGTACAAGTATGGAAATATTATGTACCCAGAATTTTATGAATATGGAAATCGATATTGTCTACAAAATGCCAATCCAATATAAGGCATGTGTTCTTATGGTCTATGCTTCAACAAAATCATTTGTTTTCCTTGATTTTGTTGTAAATGAGTGGGAAATTGTTCTATTTACTATAAGCCCTAGTGTGAAAATGTGACCCTACAAAATACTAAATAAGGGGGTTTGTGATTCAAGAGTACGTATTCATTGTTATGAATGAGTAAATGAACAAGAGTTGTATGTGGTCAACATTATAATGTTATTAGAGTGTGATTTTGAACTAGTGTAATTATAAAATGGATTTATAAAAAACCGTATCGTTGACCATCTTTGAACCCTAGCACTATGAATAGGAGCCCTCTAGTTTGTGAGCAAAAGCATTGAATCAAGTGGTGGTGGCGGCGCTTTAGGGCAGGGACTTTGAGCCCTCAACACTTAACTAACCCTCATACTAATTCAACACAGTTGATCCATGAGAAATCGCTTGCAAGTCCGGTGGAGGTGGTCTCGAGAATTTCAAAGGAAAATAACAACCCTAATGTTATTGTGGAGGACAGATCCGACGACGGTAGCGGTGGTAGAGGTTTTTAGTTGGCCGCTTATGCTCTCACTATAGGAATTAGTATGGGGAAACAAGGGCTCGCCAAAGAGAATAAAACAACCCGGGCTCAAGACTTCAACCCAGGACCCCAAATCAAACGCCATGGTGGGAAACATGTTAGAGATGGTGATGGCAACATGGATCTTAAAAGGTCGTGGTCGGTTCTATGATGACTGGGACTAAGGATAAATCCCTAGACTCATTTACAACTATGAGTGCCTCATTTTAAGCCTCAAGGAGAGGACATATTTGCAATGCGAGCGAGGTAGTAGATTAGCCAAGACAAGGGATTTCATTTGTTGTGGCCCCTACCATAGGAACCCATAAAAATCCCTTGTTGCTGCTAAAGATACACTTGTCTTCAAAGCTGGAAGATTATGTGCTCCGTAAAGTATGAAATTTGCAAGATTCATACAACATGCATGGTCTCATTTGCGAATTCAACAATTTTTCGCCCAATCTATCCCAACTACATAAATGGATCACTATATAATGGGGCCCCAAAATTAAGTGTAAGATCGAACTCTATCCTTGCTCTAAAGTGTATTTCATTATTTTGTTTGAGTATATCGACGATATTGAAAGCATATACAATACCTATTGGGTTTGGGGGGATCAGTATGGACTCATGACTAAACCTTGGTATCGCTTATTTGATCCATTGAAAGACTCATTTGACACAATGCCCATTTGGGTTAGAATCCCAAGCATTCCCCCGTAACTATGGGATAAATATTTCTTTGAAGCCGTTTGTAATAATTTTGAGGCCTTTGAAAAACACGATGAAGTTACCACCCTTCAATTGGATACTATTTATGCTATGATTCTTATAGACCTAGATATCTCCCAGGACTTTCTAGAGAGCACAAATTTGCATATTGGTGATAGAACTTGGACACAAAGAATGGAATATGAAAGATTGGCTTTCCATTGTCACATGTGTTTTTAAATAGGACATATCTTAGAGGATTTTGGTCACACTAAAAAAAGGAGGGGTTTAGTCGTTCCTAGTGGGTGGATTCTCTCCGTTCTCAGTTCACCATTGATCCTTCTACTATTCTTGTTCTTGATTATGTTTTGAGTCCCAATCGGATGGTCTATCCCCCTATTCTACACCCCTCTCATACTCCTCATATTGAATCAATGAATCATATTCCATAGGCCCTTGCTAAGGTAGTGAAGGAGAGGGAAATTCTCCTAATAGGTCTCCCTTTTGACCTATTTCCTGTTTACATGTTCATCTCCCATGTGATTCTAGTGATGATCCTAATAAGGAGGAGTGAATGATAGTTTAGAAAAAGAAAAGAGTCTACTAAACTGCGATCAACCCCTTCTCATATGACACTTGGATCAAATTCCTTTGGCCTTTTGTTGATTGCGAGTTGTTTGATATTGGTGTTGCACAGGGGCTATATGTTTTTGCTTCTTCCTGCAAGTTGTTTCTTTTGTGTTTCTTTTGATCTTCATTGATGTATCTAGGCTTCCAACATTTCTCTTCTGGGTAGGGTCTCAATTAAAAAACCTTTATCCTTAATAAAAACACTAAAATGTTATTCAATAATCATTTTTATGTTAAAAAATAATTGAATTTTCTATATGGAGGTATCTCATGATCACTGCTCGATACCATTGATAGGAATTAAACCACAATGCATGAAAGAGCTGAAGACTCAAATGTGCGAAGCAAAAACTTGTTGATCACATGAATATTGTTTTATACAATATAATCAAAGCATACATAAAGTGTTATCTCTCCTATAAACATGGGGGTATGTTCACTTACCAATCCCACAATAATCTCACCAACTCCTATATTATTGAGTTGGTTGAATAACAATACTCAAATATTATGATAAGATCTTAAAATACATGTTGTTACATAACAACATTACTTTAACATGCCTTAAAATATTATTATTTGACTATGGGAGCTCTAAATTGCCAATATTATCCTCATCACTTTGTGATTTTTTTCCCTCAACGAGTATTTCTCTTGCTTGCTAATACTTTTTCATAACTTTAAGAGCTATCAATGTCCTTTTCATATCCAAATTAGATCACATTGGTGTCAAACTATTCATTAAGGATTTTTGTCTCATATCGTAAATAACTAAATTTTTAAAAACAAAATCAAGCATATCATGTTATAGAATGGAGTGGTTGAAATTTAAATTCTACATATGAATGTGAATTGGGGCCATAGTTAAGTCAAATTTGGACTTGTTAATCTATATGTTGGGTTTGAGTTTATACCTCATTTAAACAATCTCGGCGGAGGGCCCTAAGGTTAAAAAGAGATCCCCTCGGATAGAAATATAGGGTGCCCACCCCAAGGGGATTGGGGGTTGGGAGTTGGGGCAGCCGAGTGGGCTAGGATAGATATATTTTCCATTTCCTACGCCCCCGACCCCCATCCCCCACACACACACAGCACCACGTGTGTGTGTGTGTGTGTGTGTGTGTGTGTGTGTGTGTGTGTGTGTGTGTGTGTGTGTGTGTGTGTGTGTGTGCGTGTGCGGGGGTGGTGGGGTGGGGGCATTAAATCGGCGAATATCACGAGGATTTGAAATTGTGTCTTTTGGTAGGAGATTTAACACCTTATAGATGATGACATTTAACAATTTGGATTTTTTTTTTTTTAAGATGAGGTAATAGTTTATTTTTACGGGGACCAAAAATCCTAACGTAGTCAAAGATAAAGCGATGAAGGATACAAAAAAAGGCCGCTACCCTTGGCCTAAAGAAACACCAACCGACATGGTCCAAACCGACCAAGACCCCATAACAGGGGAAAGTAGCCCCGAGACCCCAAATCAACTCGGGGCCGACTCGAATCACCCATTCAAAATGACGTAAATGATTAGGTTGGACCACGGTCCACCTGAATCATTCCCCATGGAGCCTAGTGTTATGCAAATTGAGTTCCGCTTGAGAGGTCAACCACGAGCTCCCTAATCGACTTGGAAAACAGGACTTGACCAACATTTCATGACTCGGATGGGATATTATATGAAGCCTCCGAAAAGGGACCAACGCCGATCATTTTATCATTCACATACCCCGAGGGATCCTTCGCATTCAATCATTTGGTAGCCTCCATAAAGCTCGCCACGTCATAGCCCACGACCCGTTGGTGGCCCTATCCCTCATCTAAGTTCGCAGGGGTAGTGAGTTGGCGTGGCCCAGGCACTTGTCCAGTCCACCAACCCAAGTCATTTCAACGCCTCCCCGATCGCTCAGCCATACCTATTCACATTTATTATTTTCAATATGTTGCACCATTTCAAAGTATCTTTCAAATATATATTGAATGCTACCACTTAAATTATATTCATTAAACTATTTACTCCACTTTTTGGCGCCACTGTTCTGTTTTTTTTTATTATTTTTACATAAATGATTTATTTAAGTATTGCAAAAAAGAACAGTAGTCATATTTCATTCAGTTTTATGGAAGTTGAAGGAGATTTCTGAAGGTTGGCTATGGAAGTTGAAGGAGATTTCTGAAGGAGATTATTGCTCATGACAGGGAAAATTTGGAAATAATCTGTACATTGCAAATCAGGTAAGAACATTATATTTTTTAAAATCAGTGATAAGTTCAACTCATCTTGTTTATTAATTTATTAAGTTTTTGAACTACTTTCCCAGTCATCTATCAAAGTTGAAAGGAATAACAATTCTGGTTAGTGTTTGCAAGATTTATTTGAAACAAGGCTAATTGAAAACAAAGAAATTATAAGTTGAATGGTAATTCAGATTCTTATATCTAATATTCAAGGTAAGATTTTTCCTGAGAGAGTTTTTGTTACAACAATACAACAACATATTACGTTGTCGCCCAATCTAAATGATGGAATACGTTATATTTACAGGCTATGGTCATTATAGTGTATAAAACTATGATGCCACATTCTTATGTGCCTACGGGATGTATATAAAAGTAGGTTGTTTTCCCACGTAATACGTTGTTGCGTCAACGACATGAAGTTCTAAAGATTTTTTTGCACATCATAGTATTATGAAACTATTCAAATTTGTTTCATTATATTACTTTAAAATAATTTCAAATCCTTTCCCTCCTACTATGAGTACAGCAATTTAACAACACATTACGTTGTTGCCCGCGATAACGATGCCCGACTCGTTACTAGGCTCCATAAGGTACATGGTGTACTGTATAAAACTATAATTTAAGATCTTGGTGCGCCAACAGGATCTATATCTAAGAAGGTGGTTTCTCAACGTAATACGTTGTTTCTTTGACGACCTGCATTTATAAAGTTTGTTTAGCGCTGAATACTCTATTAGAAGTTGTTTGATTCAATTAAACTGGAATACTTTCCAGTTCATCCTCTCACAATTTAATTTCGACACGACGACAACGCATTACGTTGTCACCAAGCAATAAACGGTGGAAAACGATATTCTTAGAAGCTATATTCATTATAGTTGGTGTACCTCTTAGCTCGGTAGATCCTCCTCAAGGAGCATGTCACGTTCTCATATTCATGTTGTTGTTCTTCTCTACCACCGTGCCCTCAATCTTTCTTTGTATGCATACACCTATCTTTTCGAGCAATCAAGCATTGAAGTCTGACTTCCAAGCATACAGCCAATGACAAGTACTTTTAGTAAGGTCGCTGACTGCCCTAACTGTCCACATTTACCTTTTAACTCCGAGCTACTATGAGTACAATTTAACAACACATTACGTTGTTGTTGCCGCGATAACGATGACTCGACTCGTTCTTAGGCTCCGTAAGGTACATGGTGTACTGTATAAAACTATAATTTAAGATCTTGGTGCGCCAACAGGATCTATATCTAAGAAGGTGGTTTCTCAACGTAATACGTTGTTTCTTTGACGACCTGCATTTATAAAGATTGTTTAGCGCTGAATACTCTATTAGAAGTTGTTTGATTCAATTAAACTGGAATACTTTCCAATTCATCCTCTCACAATTTAATTTCGACACGATGACAACGCGGATTACGTTGTCACCCAAGCTAAACGGTGGAAAACGATATTCTTAGAAGCTATATTCATTATAGTTGGTGTACCTCTTAGCTCGGTAGATCCTCCTCAACGAGCATGTCACGTTCTCATATTCATGTTGTTGTTCTTCTCTACCACCGTGCCCTCAATCTTTCTTTGTATGCATACACCTATCTTTTCGAGCAATCAGCATTGAAGTCTGACTTCCAAGCATACAGCCAATGACAAGTACTTTTAGTAAGGTCGCTGACTACCCTACAGTCAATAGGATTGCTAACCGTAACAAGTATAATACATCAAGGGACCAGAAAAAAAAGAAAGGATCTTAGGATATGGAAATGTATATGGAATTTAGAATCTCATTAAGGTCTAGGGATTTACCATAACTCGAAATTTTAAAACAAGTAATACTGGAATAGTTGGACAATGTGTTGGTTGTCTTATGGTCTAGTGGCAAGATGGGCCACCTTATATACAAATAATTTGAGTACAATTCCTGATGAGCATGCTCCTTGAAGTCACACTAGATACAGAGCACATTTCCCAATGACCTTGACGACCACAATTGTGGCAATCATACATTGACATCAAGCCCAAAGGAAAGTCCTGGGTGATACTAGTGTCTTAGGAAGAATCGATACCCCTTTTTCATGTATTATACACTTCAGGCAAAGCCCATGTTTGAACATAATGAACCTTTTGCGTAAAAAACATAGAACAAAAGCACTCGTTCATTTGCATAAATTCCCAAGGCTCTATAGAACCATTCCAAACACCTTCTACCAATAAATATTCTTAGTTAATGCCAACAAGTAATGAAATCAAATGCTAGAGGACACTATTGAAAGAATTTTTACAGATCATAAGCAACATAATCACCTTCATATCAAGCTCGACAGTCGTAAGTTGTTCTTCTGCAAAGCATCGCTTGAGAGACACGACTTCAATCAACAAATCCTATATGTAATTCACTTTTATACTCATGGTTAAATAATAAACATGAAGTTAATCTTTAAATGCAAACAAAAATTTGAATAGAAAGATTCGGTACATATATCTGGTACATTATGCTTTCTTGTTCTTAAACTCTATATTTCTAATCTACCAAAATAGTATTGCTTCTTTTCCTCTTACCTTCATTTCAATTGCATGTTTAAAGCGTTGCACATTTAGCTTGCCTATCATGTCAGTAAGCCTAGATATTGTTGTTTCCAAGTCCTCTTCTTTTTCCATTGACTCAAGCTTCCTCCTACGCTGATCTATTAGAGATCGAATGAAAACTACAACCATAAGATACTTACTGATAGCCATGACATTTTTAGTTGTGGCACTTAGTTACGTTTATTTTAACATGAACCATGTAAATCTATGTGGTACTCTCACATACCTTTCTTAATCTCATGAAAAAGGTGCTTATGTGTTCTAATACATGCTCGCCTATGTCACATGTTTTTTTGTAAGAGATGTTTCATACCTATCCGATTAGCCATTTCCTGTTGCTTTCTTCGTTCTAATCTCATATTGTTGACAATCTCCTCCTGGAGTTACAAATAAGACTTAATCCTCGAAAGAATCCTTAAATTAAATATTAAAATCTAGTAACATACATTATTTGCAACTAAAGGAAACCAAAGTGCTAAACAAAGATACATTCTAGCTTTGCATCCCACCCGTTTTCTTTGAAGATCTGCAGCTTCATCTTCTACATGCCTTTGTTCACTTGATATTGACCTAATATCTTCATCTATTTTTGCAATATGCTCTTCACATTCTCTCTTTTTTGGAGGTGATTTCATTGACTTCTCTCATATCCACATCTGAAATAGAGAAAAATGAGACCTCTTCATGCGAAAAATATCTTCAAATAATACAAACATATGAAGCCAAGCAAGTCAATATATGAACTAATGGGACCCCAAAGTTAAGTTGTCACTTACTGGAAGCAAAAAGTCGTGATCCCTGTACTGGATTCACACTAGCCGAGACATGGCCTCCCATGAGAAATTGACCAACGATAGTGATTTTCGAGGAGTCCATAGATCCATCACTCCTAACTTGTTTGCATCATCAGCTCTACGGTTGGTCTCTTCTGAACCAATGAACTAAGAGGAGAAAAGAAAATAGTTCACATACATCATACAAATTAATACAATATTCACCAAAATTAATTTGTGGTCTTATCCCGCGTCTGCTAGGGATTCAGCTGCATTTCCACCAAATTCCGCTTACATAATACATGTCAGATAATGCTAACTCATAATCTCATTATAAAACACCACTGTCTTTGTGATAAACAACGCATATATGAACATACCGAATGATCTAGTGCAGCCTGACTGATTAAAACTTCCTTCACAGCAGATGGGGCCTCAAATACTTCATCAAGCCTTGATGTGATCCCCAGATTGTGCATCTATAATACATTAATGAACATTACGTATCACACTGCATAAGAACCACTCTAGATACAAAGATTGATTTGATAAAATAATAAACCTTACCATATCTGATACCACCAGAGGTTTATTTTGCATTTGTCTATTTCCAGTGTAGTTCAGAACAGGAATATCAAATGGTTTCAAGTTTTTCACAAGCAAGTCTCGATCATATGGATCCTGGGTAATGAATGACTGCAATCACCAAGAAACAAAACACTTTCCATGGCTTAAGAAAATGGTTTGGAAGAAAAGAGTATATAGAAGGTGTGGAACTAAAGAAAATATTCAACAGAAACAAACAATCCCATTATAGAAGCAAATGAAAATTTAAAACACATTCGTAATCAAAATATAACATAATTCTTAGCACAGTCTAATGCATATTGAAAAATTATAAACTAAAGCGTATGGTTTTGCACAGAGCCAAATAATAGTGCATTACTTTGCTAAAGAAGAGATCTTAATTCAATGCATGTCTGGTATAGTCGATACATGGCATTAAATTTGCTTCCCATCAATGCAAAATTCAAACAAGCACTAAAATGCAGAGCAAGCGGCTCATATTGGAGAGCAACTTATTGGGAAGTAATGATCCAACACTAACTGCCTTGTTAGAGAAGTTTGACAGTGAAATAAAAGGTATCCCAGATATCTTTCACAGAATGAAAAAGAAGATTCACCAATAAAAACGAAGTGCTAAATGTGTATTCACTATCCCAACAGTGTTTCGATTATATCAGCCATTCCATTTTTAAATGCTAACACATCTATGCATATTGATGTTACAAAACTTTTTAAGACTCTAAAAGAAAGGGCAAGATACAATAAATGAATTTCAAGTATAACTACCCTCAAAGATTGGAATAGGTGATATACAAGGGGCAAGGTTCATTAAAAGGTTATAAAAATATTTAGTGAGCAAGATAGCGGGAGTGTTGTAGTTGTTCTAGTTTGCTTTAATCCACCTTTGGCCACAATGAGAAGGGAAGTGGGCAATTGCCACTACCAACTGATTTTTCCCCATGTTGGGGATTTGTAGATCAAAATCTCATGTCTATTATTCCATGCTTATGCTTGTTGCACATGTGATTTTACATTCACATTCAGTACCATATGTTTCCAGCATAACTTACAACATTCGAGTTCAAACGTTCATGTTCGACAAGGATAAAGTTCAGTCCAAGTTTGCCAATGGATAAAGTTCGAAACAAAATAATATTTTTATCTTTTTAATTTTCTAAAATATGCACAAATATGTCGAAGAGATGGAGTAGAGGGAGTTATCCATCCTTTGCTTTCACTCGGCACATATATAATACAAAATCATGTCAAAAACTTATTGTATAAAAAATATGGATAAAGTTTGAGTTTATGTTTGGCAAGGACAAAGTTCGGAGAAGTTCAAACTCTTTCCATAAAAATCGATGTACCTTGTGACACAGTTTCCAGCAACAAGCTACACTAATTCTATACATCACTAAGACTACAATATGTTATCTTGAGTAAAATCGAAGTAGGGCAGCAGATTGTGATTCAGTGAATTCAATAAGCAGACAATCTTAGGAGTTAACAGATCATTTTGGTATCAAAGTTGATTCGTATCTCCGGAATTATGAAAAGTATTGACTGATTTGTATGACACTGATGAGATCGTAGCAAGAAGAATTGCTACCTTACAAACTGGAGATATCTACAAGAAGGTAGAATCAAAGGGTGAAAGAAATGCCAAAAAAGGCAGAGGACTTTCCCAAGAGTTGCATCATTACAATCATGTACGGAAAATGCAATGAAGTCCCCACATACCATCACCAAACAGCAAGAGCTCATATCTAGGAATCAAGAATCCATGGATATGCCGGTCCATGCTCTCGCTAAGAAGTTTAGCGGGGAACAAGGAGAGGAACCCCATGAAGAAAAACCAATGGATGAGTATGAGGATGAGCAGCCTCCAAAGGACAAGGGTAACAGTAATGTAAAATCAGAACATGTCCTTTTCAAAGTTGAAACCAAGGTTAAAATTAGAAGCTTTGAATTAGAAGCTTTGAAGGACAGGTAGATGCAAAGTTATTAAACAAATGGTTGAAGCAATTGGAGGTATATTTTAATATGCATAGAATCATTGAGGCACAAATCATTTTGTTTGCACATCTCTAAATGGAAGGTCATGTTCTAATTTGGAGGGAAAGTTATAAGGCATCTTTTGAAAAGAAGAATCCTGTTGTAGCTAGGTAGAATGAATTCAAAGAATTGTTATGTAATAATTTGTATCCAATTGGGCAAAAACTGATCAAAAAATTAAGTGACAATATTTCAAGGAAGTGGTCAAAGTGTGCAGAATTATACCCCATAGACAAACCATGTTGATGAGCATGTACTTGGAAGATGAAGACCACTTGACCAAATACTTGAGAGGTCTCCATACACACCTAGGGAGACGGATCGTTTCAAGTAAGCAAAAGGACTTTGATGAGGCATGTGTGCAAGCATAATGCATTGAGGAAGAGAGAAAGCAAGGAGAGGGAGAGCCCTCAGAGATAAATCAGCCAGCAATCTTCAAGAAAGAGCAAAATCAGCCTTAGAAGAAGGGAAAGTGAAAAGGTAAGAGAAATGTTACCAATTTGCAAAATTGCAAGGATCCAAATAACCATTGTGATGTGGATGGGCATACTAACGCTAAGTGTTGGAGGTGCATCCGGAACTGCACCCCAAGAATTATTCCAAAGAGGACTCTAAAAAGGCCATGGTATCTTTGACAGAAAAGTCGAAGGTGTAGATAAAGGACAATTGTTGATGAGAAGTTCGGTTGCACAACTACCAACACAAACAACAAGGAACAAGAAAAAAGGAGACAAGTAAATTGTTCCAAATCAAGAAAACCAAGGTAAATGCACTTGTTAATATTGTTAGGAATATCTTAGGATTAGTGCTCAAATATTTATTTGTAAGGGTTAAATGTAATATTCATATATTACATTAGTGAGTTAGTGAGATATTAATATTGTGACATTAATATCATATTTGTGTGGGAAAAACAAAATAGTGTGATATTATTAATATGAGTTATCAAACAACTCATTATTAATAATATAGGTTGAAATAAGCTACTATGAGTACAATCAATTTAACAACACATTACGTTGTTGCCGCGATAACGATGACCTGACTCGTTACTAGGCTCCATAAGGTACATGGTGTACTGTATAAAACTATAATTTAAGATCTTGGTGCGCCAACAGGATCTATATCTAAGAAGGTGGTTTCTCAACGTAATACGTTGTTTCTTTGACGACCTACATTTATAAAGTTTGTTTAGCGCTGAATACTCTATTAGAAGTTGTTTGATTCAATTAAACTGGAATACTTTCCAGTTCATCCTCTCACAATTTAATTTCGACACGACGACAACGCATTACGTTGTCACCCAGGCTAAACGGTGGAAAACGATATTCTTAGAAGCTATATTCATTACGGTTGGTGTACCTCTTAGCTCGGTAGATCCTCCTCAACGAGCATGTCACGTTCTCATATTCATGTTGTTGTTCTTCTCTACCACCGTGCCCTCAATCTTTCTTTGTATGCATACACTTGTCTTTTCGAGCAATCAGCATTGAAGTCTGACTTCCAAGCATACAACCAATGACAAGTACTTTTAGTAAGGTCGCGATCGCCCTAATCGTCCACATTCACCTTTTAACTCGAGCTACTATGAGTACAGAAATTTAACAACACATTACGTTGTCGCCGCGATAACGATGACCTGACTCGTTACTAGGCTCCGTAAGGTACATGGTGTACTGTATAAAACTATAATTTAAGATCTTTGTGCGCCAACAGGATCTATATCTAAGAAGGTGGTTTCTCAACGTAATACGTTGTTTCTTTGACGACCTCCATTTATAAAGTTTGTTTAGCGCTGAATACTCTATTAGAAGTTGTTTGATTCAATTAAACTGGAATACTTTCCAGTTCATCCTCTCACAATTTAATTTCGACACGACGACAACGCATTACGTTGTCGCCCGGGCTAAACGGTGGAAAACGATATTCTTAGAAGCTATATCCATTATGGTTGGTGTACCTCTTAGCTCGGTACATCCTCCTCAACGAGCATGTCACGTTCTCATATTCATGTTGTTGTTCTTCTCTACCACCGTGCCCTCAATCTTTCTTTGTATGCATACACTGTCTTTTCGAGCAATCAAGCATTGAAGTCGACTTCCAAGCATACACCAATGACAAGTACTTTTAGTAAGGTCATTGATCGCCCTAATTGTCCACATTTACCTTTTAACTCCGAGCTACTAAGAGTACAAAGCAATTTAACAACACATTACGTTGTTTCCCGCGATAACGATGACCCGACTCGTTACTTAGGCTCGTAAGGTACATGGTGTCTTGTATAAAACTATAATTTAAGATCTTGTGCGCCAAGGAGGATCTATATCTAAGAAGGTGGTTTCTCAACGTAATACGTTGTTTCTTTGACGACCTCCATTTATAAAGTTTGTTTAGCGCTGAATACTCTATTAGAAGTTGTTTGATTCAATTAAATGGAATACTTTCCAATTCATCCTCTCACAATTTAATTTTGACACGACAACAACGCATTACATTGTCGCCCCGGGCTAAACGGTGGAAAACGATATTCTTAGAAGCTATATTCATTACGGTTGGTGTACCTCTTAGCTCGGTAGATCCTCCTCAACGAGCATGTCACGTTCTCATATTCATGTTGTTGTTCTTCTCTACCACCGTGCCCTCAATCTTTCTTTGTATGCATACACTGTCTTTTCGAGCAATCAAGCATTGAATTCGACTTCCAAGCATACAGCCAATGACAAGTACTTTTAGTAAGGTCGCTGACTGCCCTAACTATCCACATTCACCTTTTAACTCCGAGCTACTATGAGTACAACAATTTAACAACACATTACGTTGTTGCCCGCGATAACGATGACCTGACTCGTTACTAGGCTCCGTAAGGTACATGGTGTACTATATAAAACTATAATTTAAGATCTTGGTGCGCCAATAGGATCTATATCTAAGAAGGTGGTTTCTCAACGTAATACGTTGTTTCTTTGACGACCTCCATTTATAAAGTTTGTTTAGTGCTGAATACTCTATTAGAAGTTGTTTGATTCAATTAAAATGGAATACTTTCGAGTTCATCCTCTCACAATTTAATTTCGACACGACGACAACGCATTACGTTGTCCCGAAGCAAACGGTGGAAAACGATATTCTTAGAAGCTATATTCATTATACGGTTGGTGTACCTCTTAGCTCGGTAGATCCTCCTCAACGAGCATGTGTCACGTTCTCATATTCATGTTGTTGTTCTTCTCTACCACCGTGCCCTCAATCTTTCTTTGTATGCATACACCAGTCTTTTCGAGCAATCAGCATTGAAGTCTAACTTCCAAGCATACAGCCAATGACAAGTACTTTTAGTAAGGTCGTTGACTGCCCTAACTGTCCACATTCACCTTTTAACTCCGAGCTACTATGAGTACAACAATTTAACAACACAATAGGTTGTTGCCCACGATAACGATGACCGACTCGTTACATTAGGCTCCGTAAGGTACATGGTGTCTTGTATAAAACTATAATTTAAGATCTTTGTGTGTGCCAACAGGATCTATATCTAAGAAGGTGGTTTCTCAACGTAATACGTTGTTTCTTTGACGACCTGCATTTATAAAGTTTGTTTAGCGCTGAATACTCTATTAGAAGTTGTTTGATTCAATTAAATTGGAATACTTTCCAGTTCATCCTCTCACAATTTAATTTCGACACGACGACAACGCATTACGTTGTCGCCCGGGCTAAACGGTGGAAAACGATATTCTTAGAAGCTATATTCATTACGGTTGGTGTACCTCTTAGCTCGGTAGATCCTCCTCAACGAGCATGTCACGTTCTCATATTCATGTTGTTGTTCTTCTCTACCACCGTGCCCTCAATCTTTCTTTGTATGCATACACTGTCTTTTCAAGCAAACAAGCATTGAAGTCGACTTCCAAGCATACTGACCAATGACAAGTACTTTTAGTAAGGTCGCTGACTGCCCTAACTGTCCACATTCACCTTTTAACTCCGAGCTACTACGAGTATAGCAATTTAACAACACATTACGTTGTTGCCCGCGATAACGAAGACCTGACTCGTTACTAGGCTCCGTAAGGTACATGGTGTACTGTATAAAACTATAATTTAAGATCTTTGTGCGCCAACAGGATCTATATCTAAGAAGGTGGATTGTCAACGTAATACGTTGTTTCTTTGACGACTTGCATTTATAAAGTTTGTTTAGTGTTGAATACTCTATTAGAAGTTGTTTGATTCAATTAAACTGGAATACTTTCAGATTCATCCTCTCACAATTTAATTTCGACACGACGACAACGCATTACGTTGTCGCCGGGCTAAACGGTGGAAAACGATATTCTTAGAAGCTATATTCATTATAGTTGGTGTACCTCTTAGCTCGGTAGATCCTCCTCAACGAGCATGTCACGTTCTCATATTCATGTTGTTGTTCTTCTCTACCACCGTGCCCTCAATCTTTCTTTGTATGCATACACTTGTCTTTTTTCGAGCAAACAGCATTGAAGTCGACTTCCAAGCATACGACCAATGACAAGTACTTTTAGTAAGGTCGTATTGATCGCCCTAACTGTCCACATTTACCTTTTAACTCCGGCTACTATGAGTACAACAATTTAACAACACATTACATCGTTGCCCGCGATAACGATGACCTGAATCATTACTAGGCTCCGTAAGGTACATGGTGTACTTTATAAAACTATAATTTAAGATCTTGTGTGCCAACAGGATCTATATCTAAGAAGGTGGTTTCTCAACGTAATACGTTGTTTCTTTACGACCTCCATTTATAAAGTTTGTTTAGCGCTGAATACTCTATTAGAAGTTGTTTGATTCAATTAAACTGGAATACTTTCCAGTTCATCCTCTCACAATTTAATTTCGACACGACGACAACGCATTACGTTGTCACCCGGGCTAAACGGTGGAAAACGATATTCTTAGAAGCTATATTCATTACGGTTGGTGTACCTCTTAGCTCGGTAGATCCTCCTCAACGAGCATGTCACGTTCTCATATTCATGTTGTTGTTCTTCTCTACCACCGTGCCCTCAATCTTTCTTTGTATGCATACACCTGTCTTTTCGAGCAATCAGCATTGAAGTCTGACTTCCAAGCATACAGCCAATGACAAGTACTTTTAGTAAGGTCGCTGACTGCCCTAACTGTCCACATTTACCTTTTAACTCCGAGCTACTATGAGTACAGCAATTTAACAACACATTACGTTGTTGCCCGCGATAACGATGACCTGACTCGTTACTAGGCTCCGTAAGGTACATGGTGTACTGTATAAAACTATAATTTAAGATCTTGGTGCGCCAACAGGATCTATATCTAAGAAGGTGGTTTCTCAACGTAATACGTTGTTTCTTTGACGACCTGCATTTATAAAGATTGTTTAGCATTGAATACTCTATTAGAAGTTGTTTGATTCAATTAAATGGAATACTTTCGAGTTCATCCTCTCACAATTTAATTTCGACACGACGACAACGCATTACGTTGTCACCCGGGCTAAACGGTGGAAAACGATATTCTTAGAAGCTATATTCATTATAGTTGGTGTACCTCTTAGCTCGGTAGATCCTCCTCAACGAGCATGTCACGTTCTCATATTCATGTTGTTGTTCTTCTCTACCACCGTGCCCTCAATCTTTCTTTGTATGCATACACTTGTCTTTTCGAGCAATCAGCATTGAAGTCTGACTTCCAAGCATACAGCCAATGACAAGTACTTTTAGTAAGGTCGCTGACTGCCCTAACTGTCCACATTTACCTTTTAACTCCGAGCTACTATGAGTACAGCAATTTAACAACACATTACTTCGTTGCCGCGATAACGATGACCTGAATCATTACTAGGCTCCGTAAGGTACATGGTGTACTTTATAAAACTATAATTTAAGATCTTGGTGTGCCAACAGGATCTATATCTAAGAAGGTGGTTTCTCAACATAATACGTTGTTTCTTTGACGACTGCATTTATAAAGTTTGTTTAGCGTTGAATACTCTATTAGAAGTTGTTTGATTCAATTAAACTGGAATACTTTCCAGTTCATCCTCTCACAATTTAATTTCGACACGACGACAAACGCATTACGTTGTCACCGGGCTAAACGGTGGAAAACGATATTCTTAGAAGCTATATTCATTACGGTTGGTGTACCTCTTAGCTCGGTAGATCCTCCTCAACGAGCATGTCACGTTCTCATATTCATGTTGTTGTTCTTCTCTACCACCGTGCCCTCAATCTTTCTTTGTATGCATACACTGTCTTTTCGAGCAATCAACATTGAAGTCGACTTCCAAGCATACTGACCCAATGACAAGTACTTTTAGTAAGGTCGCTGATCGCCCTAATCGTCACATTTACCTTTTAACTCCGAGCTACTATGAGTACAAACAATTTAACAACACATTACGTTGTTGCCCGCGATAACGATGACCCGACTCGTTACTTAGGCTCCGTAAGGTACATGGTGTCTTGTATAAAACTATAATTTAAGATCTTGTGCGCCAACAGATCTATATCTAAGAAGGTGGTTTCTCAACGTAATACGTTGTTTCTTTGACGACTGCATTTATAAAGTTTGTTTAGCGCTGAATACTCTATTAGAAGTTGTTTGATTCAATTAAATTGGAATACTTTCGAGTTCATCCTCTCACAATTTAATTTCGACACGACGACAACGCATTACGTTGTCACCGGGCTAAACGGTGGAAAACGATATTCTTAGAAGCTATATTCATTACGGTTGGTGTACCTCTTAGCTCGGTAGATCCTCCTCAACGAGCATGTCACGTTCTCATATTCATGTTGTTGTTCTTCTCTACCACTGTGCCCTCAATCTTTCTTTGTATGCATACACCCGTCTTTTCGAGTAATCAGCATTGAAGTCTGACTTCCAAGCATACAGCCAATGACAAGTACTTTTAGTAAGGTCGTTGACTGCCCTAACTGTCCACATTTACCTTTTAACTCCGAGCTACTATGAGTACAACAATTTAACAACACATTACGTTGTTGCCCGCGATAACGATGACCTGACTCGTTACTAGGCTCCGTAAGGTACATGGTGTACTGTATAAAACTATAATTTAAGATCTTGGTGTGCCAACAGGATCTATATCTAAGAAGGTGGTTTCTCAACGTAATACGTTGTTTCTTTGACGACCTGCATTTATAAAGTTTGTTTAGCGCTGAATACTCTATTAGAAGTTGTTTGATTCAATTAAACTGGAATACTTTCTAGTTCATCCTCTCACAATTTAATTTCGACACGACGACAACGCATTACGTTGTCACCGGGCTAAACGGTGGAAAACGATATTCTTAGAAGCTATATTCATTACGGTTGGTGTACCTCTTAGCTCGGTAGATCCTCCTCAACGAGCATGTCACGTTCTCATATTCATGTTGTTGTTCTTCTCTACCACCGTGCCCTCAATCTTTCTTTGTATGCATACACCTGTCTTTTCGAGCAATCAGCATTGAAGTCTGACTTCCAAGCATACAGACCAATGACAAGTACTTTTAGTAAGGTCGTTGATCGCCCTAATCGTCCACATTTACCTTTTAACTCCGAGCTAATGAGTACAAGCAATTTAACAACACATTACGTTGTTGCTCGCGATAACGATGACCGACTCATTTAGGCTCCGTAAGGTACATGGTGTACTGTATAAAACTATAATTTAAGATCTTGGTGCGCCAACAGGATCTATATCTAAGAAGGTGGTTTCTCAACGTAATACGTTGTTTCTTTGACGACCTGCATTTATAAAGTTTGTTTAGCGTTGAATACTCTATTAGAAGTTGTTTGATTCAATTAAATGGAATACTTTCCAGTTCATCCTCTCACAATTTAATTTCGACACGACGACAACGCATTACGTTGTCACCCGGGCTAAACGGTGGAAAACGATATTCTTAGAAGCTATATTCATTATAGTTGGTGTACCTCTTAGCTCGGTAGATCCTCCTCAACGAGCATGTCACGTTCTCATATTCATGTTGTTGTTCTTCTCTACCACCGTGCCCTCAATCTTTCTTTGTATGCATACACCCGTCTTTTCGAGCAATCAGCATTGAAGTCGACTTCCAAGCATACAGCCAATGACAAGTACTTTTAGTAAGGTCGCTGACTGCCCTAACTGTCCACATTTACCTTTTAACTCTGAGCTACTATGAGTACAGCAATTTAACAACACATTACGTTGTTGCCCGCGATAACGATGACCTGACTCATTACTAGGCTCCGTAAGGTACATGGTGTACTGTATAAAACTATAATTTAAGATCTTGGTGCGCCAACAGGATCTATATCTAAGAAGGTGGTTTCTCAACGTAATACGTTGTTTCTTTGACGACCTGCATTTATAAAGTTTGTTTAGCGCTGAATACTCTATTAGAAGTTGTTTGATTCAATTAAACTGGAATACTTTCGAGTTCATCCTCTCACAATTTAATTTCGACACGACGACAACGCATTACGTTGTCACCCCGAGCTAAACGGTGGAAAACGATATTCTTAGAAGCTATATTCATTATAGTTGGTGTACCTCTTAGCTCGGTAGATCCTCCTCAAGGAGCATGTCACGTTCTCATATTCATGTTGTTGTTCTTCTCTACCACCGTGCCCTCAATCTTTCTTTGTATGCATACACCTGTCTTTTCGAGCAATCAGCATTGAAGTCTGACTTCCAAGCATACAGCCAATGACAAGTACTTTTAGTAAGGTCGCTGACTGCCCTAACTGTCCACATTTACCTTTTAACTCCGAGCTACTATGAGTACAGCAATTTAACAACACATTACGTTGTTGCCCGCGATAACGATGACCTGACTCATTACTAGGCTCCGTAAGGTACATGGTGTACTGTATAAAACTATAATTTAAGATCTTGGTGCGCCAACAGATCTATATCTAAGAAGGTGGTTTCTCAACGTAATACGTTGTTTCTTTGACGACCTGCATTTATAAAGTTTGTTTAGCGTTGAATACTCTATTAGAAGTTGTTTGATTCAATTAAACTGGAATACTTTCCAGTTCATCCTCTCACAATTTAATTTCGACACGACGACAACGCATTACGTTGTCACCCGGGCTAAACGGTGGAAAACGATATTCTTAGAAGCTATATTCATTATAGTTGGTGTACCTCTTAGCTCGGTAGATCCTCCTCAACGAGCATGTCACGTTCTCATATTCATGTTGTTGTTCTTCTCTACCACCGTGCCCTCAATCTTTCTTTGTATGCATACACCTGTCTTTTCGAGCAATCAGCATTGAAGTCTGACTTCCAAGCATACAGCCAATGACAAGTACTTTTAGTAAGGTCATTGACGCCCTAATCGTCCACATTTACCTTTTAACTCCGAGCTACTATGAGTACAAACAATTTAACAACACATTACGTTGTTGCCCGCGATAACGATGACTCGACTCATTTTAGGCTCCGTAAGGTACATGGTGTCTTGTATAAAACTATAATTTAAGATCTTGGTGCGCCAACAGGATCTATATCTAAGAAGGTGGTTTCTCAACGTAATACGTTGTTTCTTTGACGACCTGCATTTATAAAGATTGTTTAGCGCTGAATACTCTATTAGAAGTTGTTTGATTCAATTAAACTGGAATACTTTCCAGTTCATCCTCTCACAATTTAATTTCGACACGACGACAACGCATTACGTTGTCACCCGGGCTAAACGGTGGAAAACGATATTCTTAGAAGCTATATTCATTATAGTTGGTGTACCTCTTAGCTCGGTAGATCCTCCTCAACGAGCATGTCACGTTCTCATATTCATGTTGTTGTTCTTCTCTACCACCGTGCCCTCAATCTTTTTTTTATGCATACACCTGTCTTTTCGAGCAATCGCAGCATGAAGTCTGACTTCCAAGCATACAGCCAATGACAAGTACTTTTAGTAAGGTCGCTGACTGCCCTAACTGTCCACATTTACCTTTTAACTCCGAGCTACTATGAGTACAGCAATTTAACAACACATTACGTTGTTGCCCGCGATAACGATGACCTGACTCGTTACTAGGCTCCGTAAGGTACATGGTGTACTGTATAAAACTATAATTTAAGATCTTGGTGTGCCAACAGGATCTATATCTAAGAAGGTGGTTTCTCAACGTAATACGTTGTTTCTTTGACGACTGCATTTATAAAGATTGTTTAGCGCTGAATACTCTATTAGAAGTTGTTTGATTCAATTAAACTGGAATACTTTCCAGTTCATCCTCTCACAATTTAATTTCGACACGACGACAACGCATTACGTTGTCACCCGGGCTAAACGGTGGAAAACGATATTCTTAGAAGCTATATTCATTATAGTTGGTGTACCTCTTAGCTCGGTAGATCCTCCTCAACGAGCATGTCACGTTCTCATATTCATGTTGTTGTTCTTCTCTACCACCGTGCCCTCAATCTTTCTTTGTATGCATACACCCGTCTTTTCGAGCAATCAGCATTGAAGTCTGACTTCCAAGCATACAGCCAATGACAAGTACTTTTAGTAAGGTCGTTGATCGCCCTAACTCATCCACATTTACCTTTTAACTCCGAGCTACTATGAGTACAACAATTTAACAACACATTACGTTGTTGCCCGCGATAACGATGACCTGACTCGTTACTAGGCTCCGTAAGGTACATGGTGTACTGTATAAAACTATAATTTAAGATCTTGGTGCGCCAACAGGATCTATATCTAAGAAGGTGGTTTCTCAACGTAATACGTTGTTTCTTTGACGACCTGCATTTATAAAGTTTGTTTAGCACTGAATACTCTATTAGAAGTTGTTTGATTCAATTAAATTGGAATACTTTCCAGTTCATCCTCTCACAATTTAATTTCGACACGACTACAACGCATTACGTTGTCACCCAGGCTAAACGGTGGAAAACGATATTCTTAGAAGCTATATTCATTACAGTTGGTGTACCTCTTAGCTCGGTAGATCCTCCTCAACGAGCATGTCACGTTCTCATATTCATGTTGTTGTTCTTCTCTACCACCGTGCCCTCAATCTTTCTTTGTATGCATACACCTGTCTTTTCGAGCAATCAGCATTGAAGTCTGACTTCCAAGCATACAGCCAATGACAAGTACTTTTAGTAAGGTCGCTGACTGCCCTAACTGTCCACATTTACCTTTTAACTCCGAGCTACTATGAGTACAGCAATTTAACAACACATTACGTTGTTGCCCGATAACGATGACCTGACTCGTTACTAGGCTCCGTAAGGTACATGGTGTACTGTATAAAACTATAATTTAAGATCTTGGTGCGCCAACAGGATCTATATCTAAGAAGGTGGTTTCTCAACGTAATACGTTGTTTCTTTGACGACCTGCATTTATAAAGTTTGTTTAGCGCTGAATACTCTATTAGAAGTTGTTTGATTCAATTAAACTGGAATACTTTCCAGTTCATCCTCTCACAATTTAATTTCGACACGACGACAACGCATTACGTTGTCACCCGGGCTAAACGGTGGAAAACGATATTCTTAGAAGCTATATTCATTATAGTTGGTGTACCTCTTAGCTCGGTAGATCCTCCTCAACGAGCATGTCACGTTCTCATATTCATGTTGTTGTTCTTCTCTACCACCGTGCCCTCAATCTTTCTTTGTATGCATACACCGTCTTTTCGAGCAATCAGCATTGAAGTCTGACTTCCAAGCATACAGCCAATGACAAGTACTTTTAGTAAGGTCGCTGACTGCCCTAACTGTCCACATTTACCTTTTAACTCCGAGCTACTAGTCCATTTATATTGATGCTAGTGATGATTTGTGATACCCTTGAGAGCCATTTTTGGGTTAATTCTCTTCTATACGGCAGCAGCTGATTTTAAACATTTCTCAACCTTAAATAACTTAGAAAAGATACTCTATTGTCTAATCTTATATATGTATGATGTCGTTTTTATGAGATTATTGATGTCGTTTTTACTTTTTTTGTTGACCTGAATTTTTTTAATAATGATCCTCAATTTCTTTAACATATTGAACATTTGTGAATGCAGGCAGGTCCTATCATTTTAGCATCAGCTATAATATAAATATAAAATGGTTAGTGTTATTGTCTAATTGTATAGTGTGTTAGCTTGGGCATTTTTTTTCCAAATTTTAATAATTTGTAGTGTTATTAACATCAATGTATAATCAGAGAGACTCAAAGTGGAAGCGCTTGTTAGACATTCCTATCCAATGTCCTCCGGAAGGACTGTTCTCTGCATTAGATGTTGTTTGGAGCAAAGTTAAAGATAACCGTGGAGTGGAAGGGGATTTTGTTGCATGGATAGAAGTTGGACGAGTAGATGATTTTATTAAAGGGGAATGTCAGCGGACATCATTTCCAACAAGTTATTACAAACGTTGGAGTCATTCATCACCCATAAGGGAAAGTACACACCGGGTTCGAATTGATAGCACCATCAGTTATATAATGTATGATGTGGCAATGTTCGGTGATGTTTTTAATGCAGTTTTAAAATTGTTGTTTACTTTATTATGACTCACTTTTAGTGACATTTTGCAGATATTGGTGTAGCTATGGGCCTGAAGACTTTAAAGAAGAGGATGCTTTGCCATATGATAAGTCCAAGGTTCCAACTAGAGGGACGGGGAGTAGACCTGGACGTAAACATATAAAATGTGGTTGCCAATGCAATTTTAATGTGTGAATTCTTATGAAAAGAAGTGAATATGCACTTATCACATATCCTCAGATGGATCATGTGGATAACAACAATCATATATGCCATGGCCAAAAAAATCACAAATTTGAAGGGACACGAGCTTATTATGCGCCACATATTAGTAAGGAATTGCAAGAATGGGTAGAAAAGTTATTGTTATTAGGAATGCCAGCTGATATTGTGTTGCAAAAGCACCGTGAAATGGTTCATGAGAAGCTAGCCTTGTTTGATGGGAAAACAAAACGTGATGATTTCTTGTCTTCCCATGATGTTCATAATATTGATACAAAAATAAAAGCAGCAAAGTACATGTATGACAGAAATGATGCCCAAAGTGTGAGAGTATGGCAAGATCAAAATCCAAATATATGTTTTGAATACCAAGAGTATGAAGGAAACGTTGAGGAAGATGGTCACGTGCCGTTTATCATGGGCATTCAAATGCCGCAACAACTTGAGTGGATGTTAAAATATGGCCATAACAACATACTTGCAATGGACGCCACTTTTGGGACCAATGGAATGAAGGTATTCTCTTTTACATAATCTTATCAATAAAAAAATTCTGCAAAAAATATGTTACATTTTCTTACCAATAATCTACTAATTCACATTGTTATTGCATTGCCAACTCTCCATAGTTCAAACTCTATACCATCCTCGCATTCGATTCCAAACACATGGGCCTACCAGTTGCATGGGTTATAATGTCAAGAGCTACCACTAGCGACTTAACCCAATGGATGAAAAAGCTGGTGAATAGAGCACATGCTCATATGCTTGAGTGGAAACTAAATGCTTTCATGGTAGATGATGCTACAACTGAAATCAATGCTATTAGGTTGTAAATTAATCTTTGTGTATATTGTTAGAATATATAAATTTAAATTATAGATATTAAGTTTGCTATCAAATTTTTAAGATTCTAATACAATTCATTTTCAAATACAGAGAAGTTTTTGGGTGTGAAGTATACTTATGCAGCTGGCATGTACGGAGGGCATGGTTGAAGAATCTTGTTGCCAAGGTTAAGGAAGATCAAAAAAGACGTGTAATGTTTAATAGGTTGGGGGAAATTATGCACCATTCAAATAATGAGGAGAGTGCTATTCAAATGGCACAAAATTTTGTTACAGATTTTGCAGACGAGATAAAATTTATTAAATATTGGCAGGAACACTGGCTTCTAAGAATTGGAATGTGGGTGAGACAGCTACGGACTTTAAAGCATGTTGGGCAAGAAACAAATGCTGCAATAGAGGCATATCACTCTATACTTAAGAGTAAGTGGTTATCCTCCATTCGAAAAGCATCTCATCGCAGGGTTGACTGGCTGATACATCAGTTAATCACAGTTGTTTTTATATATTATTGGTGGAGTCAATGTTGTAAGGAAAGTGGGTTCTACCGTAACTTCAAAGTGGAGAAACTAGAAAATAACCAATGGCTGCATGCACAATCCATTCCTGATTATTATGTCACCTTCCATACCTCTGACCCACGGTTAGCATGGGTTCGTAGCCAGACGGATGATACTTGTCACTATGAAGTATGGTATCAAACCCCACATTTGGCAATGTGTGGATGTGGAGTGTCAAAGAATGGGTACTTATGTAAGCACGTAATTAAAGTGAATATGATGAAAAGAATTCAGCGAGAGAAAACTTTAATGTTCAGGTATTCTAGGCAAAATGTTTTTCAAGATTTTGCAACATAGTAATTTATAGTATCTAAATTCTATTAATTTTGGTTTTTATTCAAATCTTTGATTTATTATACTAATTTGTAATGTTCTCCAGGGTTTATTTTGTGCTCCAAATGTTGCATGTGGAGATGAACATGTGGTTGATGATCCTTTTGGTCAAGCATGGAATCCTCCAAACACCTGTGAAGACTCTATGCATGTTTTGCAACAAGATAAACATGTTATAAATGAAGAAGATGAACACTTGAGCCCACAAGTGAGAAGGATCAGAAAAATAGTAGATAACAGTCTTGTTGGTCCTCTAAACAAGTCATTTCTTAATTTATTAGAGAATACACTTGTGGAAACAACAAACCGATTGAGGGGAAGCCAAATATCTTCTATATTAGGTGTGCAACATCCTGAGGCACAACCGTTTAGACCCGTAGATGATGGATTCAACAATACACTTCATCGAGAGAGAGATTTTATAGAGAAGATGTTGAATCGAAGGCGCCCATGTCCAACAAATAGGAAAGCTAGTTTTCCAATTGTAAAAAAGAGTCGTGTATCACGTCGACTAACATGGGAGGATGAATTAAAAAGAGCTGCAGAACGAGATAGGGAAAGGGGGCTTGTTGAAGAACTTGAAGATGATACCAACACAAATGGAATTTAAGGGTAATTTTAGATTGCAGCAGTTCAACAACATATTATGTTGTTACCCTTGAGAAATGATGAACAAACACATTATTAGTTTACAAGATATGCTCATTATAATATCCAAAACTGTGATACCATCTTTTTATGCTCCTACATGATCTATACCAAAGTAGGTTATTTCTCAACGTAATACGTTGTTGCCTCAACAAAATGGATTTTTAATGTTTATTTTGCATTTTATAATGTTATGTATCTATTCAAGGTTGTTTAATTCAATCACTTTGTAATAATTTCCCACTTATGCCCTTCTACTTTAATTAAAATAGTTCAACAACGTATTGTGTTGTCATCCATAATAAATGATGCAGGTTTCAATATTTATACAAATTTGTCACTTTAAAATACTTATGCTTTAAATAATTTGACAGTCTTTGATGTTTCTAAGAATGCATTATTGGGATCCATGCCGTCTGTATGGCCTTCTACTCTAGAAGTATTGATGCTAAATGACAATTCCCTGATTGGCAATATTCCTCCAAGTTTGAGCAACTTGACTGGTCTTGTAAAGTTAAATTTGGCAAACAACAAATTAAACGGAGTCATTCCACCAAGCTTGGCTGATATTCTTCAACTTCTAGTATTGAACTTGGGAGATAATGGTCTGGAAGGAAGCATACCTTGTGGGCTATGCCCCTTGTCCTTGAAAGTACACAGTAATAAGCTAAGTGGAAGATTCCCTTCCCCAATAGTAAATTGTACAAAACTACAAACACTTGATATTGGGCACAATTCATTCACAGGGCATATTTCAAAGTCAATCGGAAATCTTTCATACCTTCAAGTGCTACTGATGAAGAACAATCATTTCAGAGGTAGCATTCCTTCTGAAATTGGCAAGTTGAAGCAACTCCATATCTTAGATCTCTCCGCCAATAGTTTGTCAGGGTGTATTCCTCATAGCATTGTATCTCTGCAAGCAATGACTGTGGTAGAAAGTGGACATAGGATGAAAAGAAGGTATCCACTTGGACCTCTTAATGAACCATATGCTTATCATGATGAGTTGAATATGACTTCCAAAGGCATAGAGCAACACTATCCATATATTCTATCCACTCTATCATGCATAGATCTCTCAAGAAATCAATTGAATGGAGTTCTTCCTTATGATTTTGGAAAGTTGAAAGGGTTGAAGTCTCTCAATCTATCCATGAACAATTTCAACGGGACGCTTCCAAGTAGTTTGGGAGAAATGAGTGATCTGGAATCACTGGACCTTTCTAGAAACATGTTTTCTGGATATATTCCAAAGGAGCTCACATCACAATTTGCACCTCCTCCTCCTGCTTCTAATGAAGAAGAAGACAACAATGAAGAGAGCAGAAAACAAATACCGTGGTACGAGGTAGGACTGGGGTTGTCATATGGAGTAGGTTTTGGTGGTGTATTGTTATTGATTGTGTTGAGAGAGAGCTGGAAAAATGGTTATTTCAAAAGGGTTGATATAATTCTGAAGCTTTTGTTTCCTTTTGTTCGCAAGAGAAGGCTATGAAAGGTTTTTTCTCCAGCAAAACCATGCCTTAAGGTCTCATCAACGACTTAATCATCTTTCATATTGATCAGATTGTATTTGAAAAGGACTATTACCATACAAACCCTTGTGAAAGTGTTGCACTTGCAAATCTTTGATATATTTTTATTTGTCTATTGCTTCCAATCTTGTGTGCTATTTTTTAAAATGGGGGTAAATGTTTAATTCCAATACATGGTATTCAGGGTCAGCTAATAACATGTTCACTTCAGAAGAGTTAATTATACAAGCATAAACAATTCCGGGTTAACATTGTTCACAGTACTAGTCATGACTTCATTAACAAGTAATGGGTACTTGTTCTCCATAGGTAAAAGGTTGGTAGAGAATGAGAAACTCAGAGATTGACAGTGAGAATATATTCTGGAAAGAGAGTGTTGGTCAAAAAGAGACCGAAATTATAAAATAAAAATAAAAATGTATACAATAACTTCATATTAAAAATGTACATAATAATTTCTATATAAAATTGCATTTACAAAATATCATTACATTTGCATCATTTCGACATCCCTTGAAACTCATATACAATCATTAGTTATGTTTGTGGTACTATTTTAGCTTAAATGTGACATGTTTGTTGTGAAAATTTCTGAGGCAAACTCCGCAGAGGGGTAAGTGTTTTATTTCAATTTTATTTTTTTGAGCATTTTTCCATGTTCTTTTTCAGACTTTCCTGGGGTGCGCTTCAGTTGCACATCTGTTGTATCCAATACATCTCCTGACTGTACTTGAGCTATATCCGAATAGAAATGTTATTTGGTCTTGTTCAGACCACAGCTGAAGAGTACTAATATGATGAATTTGCTCATTAAAAATGTGATATTTGAATAAGTACAGCCAGTGAAAGATATGCAACTCCAATCTAGTGACTGCAAAGTGATGCCTAGCTTGCCTTGGCCCGGCAGATGAGCAAGGAAGAAACATCGACACATCCAAAGCAATGCATATGGGTCTTCCATTAGTGTTCTATAGCCATCGCCACTCTAGTGAACACTTGAAACAAATATATGATATTCGACACACTATACCATTCAAATGAACTTTAATTTTTTCATGATTATCTAAAATTTCAACATATTGCAAAGGTCATAAAGCAAACTCGATAACTTTAAATACTATTAATAAGATACACGTGTATAGAGAAGGTATGCATAATCCCATTCATCTAATATGGACAGGGAAAAACAACAATAATAAATAAATAGTCTCAACAGCAATAATAAATGCTATCAATAAATTCGATAGGAAAAACTCATTACATTTTACAAGTCATGTCAGAAGAAGAGCCAAAAGAGGATTTTGGCATAAAATTGGCACTACATATGGATCTTACATTATTTTCTCGTTCAAGGAGAAAAACCATAACATTAAACTTGATTTTTTCTTTCACATAACTGAGTATCTTGGCAATTGTTTTACAAATAATGATACAATTCATTGTAATATCAAAACTTCAACAGATTAAATCTGAGAGCTCTTCAAATTTCTCCGTTGCTTGTTAACAGCAATGGAGTTTCGCGCTTCCAACCATTCTCGAACTTTTCTTTTATTTCCTTTCATCTCATCAGGGGTAAGGTGTGTGTGAACTGATGCAGCACTCTTGATATCCTTTAATCTTTTTCCCTGAAATGTTTACAAACAATGGGCATATCAGTAAATAAAACTATGCAAACGTAAATGATAAAATAAGTTTATCAAAATTATAAATAAGATATTGTGTGGTCACCTGTTGTTGGGAAGAATGGATCCTTTCTGAAAGTTGCATCTCAGTATCACCTTCACTATTACGTTGCTACAAAAAATGAAGGATTATTGATGCAAATTATTTCCTACATTAACTCGAAGAAAAAAACACAAATATTTTAAATGTTTTTATATTTGACTCCTAGAAGTAATTAGCAATGTAAATCTTAAGTTTACGTAACTTACCAAATCAGATGAAGCACGAACCATTTTATGTATACTTTGCATGGAATCAACAATACTGGATAACTTTTGTACGTTTCTTACCAAAAGCTTATGTGGTTGTTCCCCTTCATTCTACAAACAATCAATTCATATAAATACTATATAATACAATTAAAGAACATGATTGTTAGAAAGAAAGAAAATTATAAGTAAAATGATATTGGGGTAAGGGAAGCTCCTGTAACAGCTGCAACAGCCAAGTAAGGGAAGCCAAGTTGGTATGAAAAGTACATAGTTTCATCGTGAATAATATGTTTCCATCGTATAAAATATTATAGTGAAAATGCAAACCAGTTTTGAAAGATAAATACATAGAGGAATACTGCATAAGAATGTAATGGAAGGAAATGTATAGGGAAGTAGGAAAAAATTTAAACATTAGACTAGAAAGGAAAATCCTAGAGTATCCATTTCATTGTGTCACCTATGCATGGTAAAATCTGAATATGAGCTCTCAAAATTCTATTGAATACTGAAATAAATAATGCATCATTGATATAGTCAATCAATTGGAAAAAAATAATGTACATCAAAACATAGTTTTACCTCAATTGCAACATTGTCATCTGAATATGAATTCATTCGCTGCAAACATGACAAAATGGATAAGTATACTTATACTGGATATAAAATCAATCAAATGTGCTAAAAACACAATAACATCAATAAGAATACAAATTAACACACCTTTGTCTCTTTTCCATCCTCTTTCTGGTTAATTGCCTTCAAGCAATCTTTAAACCAGATGCAATATGTCTTCTTCGATTCACCAACAGTATCTGCTCCAATATGTGGAAAATGCAATGGAGCGTCATCTACATATGATTCTTCTACGCATATGACAATGCAGTCCCTTTCTAAAGATCGTCCATGGCATTTTGTTCCTGGTTTAGTTGCATGAATTTTAGCAATGCCAACCTTTTTTGCATGGTCAGGCTCTAGGAACATAAAAACTTTTTCTCCTATTGTGAATTCACAGGCAGCCATGTCCTTCGCCTCATTCTTTGGTTTGCCCGGTTCCACCTCAACAACTTTTGCAAAATCAGTCACCTCAATCAATGGATCGGCCATATTTTTTCCCTTACGTTCCTCTGTGCTGATTTTTTCTTTATCATTCATATCGTTTCCCTCACTTTCTTTTGTTCTAATGGAAATAGGTGTTATTTGCATCGGTGGTTCATGCACCCATGCACTTGAAGTGTATGCTTCAACAGTATTCTCTTCCTCAACACTCTACAGCGGTAAAACCCAATTTTTCAAGTGCAACAACATAATAATTAATTGTATATAAAAGATGTAGGTATAAATGCCAAATTAGCAATATGATTAAGATTTAAGCACTTAAAATATATAGAAAACACAAATATTTATATTTGTAATTTACAACTGTACCTTGTTTTCCATTGCATTGTTGTTTGCATTCTTTTTTTGTATCGGATTTTCTCCATCAACATCAGTCGAGTCCTATTCATGCATTCAAGTCATGAAAAGTGTGAGAATCGCATTTACACAAGATTTCAACATGTTAATGAATGAAAAATGACACTATATTATTCCAACAATGGTACTAATGTTTTTAATGAAAGCATGTTTCCTTACATGATCAACATTAATGGATTCTTCTTGGATAGGCTCCTGTACAAATGAAACGTTAATTTAAAATAACATAAAAAATGTGAATAAACAAAACTAAAATAATTTTAAATTTAAATTATAAAAAAAATGGTAAATACCTTATCCTTTTGTCCATTTAGATCAGAATTTGTACAATCGGTTTTCATCAAATCCTTTTTATATTGCAGCGTTGAAAGGGTTTTTTTCTTTCTTTCCTCCCTCTTTTCCACACTATCATACTCCTCTACAAGCTTGGAAATCAGATCTTTAGCTTGTTGGCTAAGGGATGAAAAATATTGCACCTTTTCTTCCCGACAATAACGCTCAATTAACCTGGATTTGTACATATATTTAGAATTTTTCAAGTGCCGCTACCAACACTTCACTTTGCAACCATATTTTTTACTGTTTTTTTTGTTTTCCTTTTATACTTCCCGGTCGCACGTTTACCCGGCTTACGCCTATGTAATGGAGGGAGACCATTGTGATCATGGAGGCGGTGATAGTTGATGTCTTTCAAATGCCATTTTATTCCTTGCATTTCATAGTTGCAGCAAGGAAAGACCATGCACTTAAATCTGTCCCTCTTTCCAATTTCTTTTATAACTTTACACTGCTGCAAATACTACAATTCACAGCCAATAATTAAACATTATAAGAAGCAAATAATGAAAATATTTCAGCTTCTCTCATCCTCTTTCATTTCTGAATTGATATTTACATAACTGAACAAAATAAAAATTAATAACAGGGTGAAAATTTGTTCTTCAAAGGACCAACTGTGCCCTATAAATGGAAAGAACTTAAAATTTTAAATAGTGAAAACTCTGATTTATGTTACAAAATATATATGACAGTTGCACATAGAGCTTCCCTGAGTGATAACAGGGGATTGACAGGTTTAGGTCTACTGAACTAGCATCCAAAACATGAGTTAAAATCCAATAGGCCTTGGGAATGCCCTAATAATCAACAAATTATAAAACCACCAATGTTATGTAGTTAAGCCAGGGTCAGATCACATAGATTGTCATATCAACAACTTCCAATCCACCAAAAGCACATAAGTAAACCAAGCTAAACTACCCCCATTTCCATAATGGCAACTAACTGGTGGCGATTCACTATTGCATGAATACGTAGTTGTGCTCAATGGACTATCCTGAGAATTAGTACCTTCTACTATTAAGGCCATGCAAAGACCTCGCCACACATAGTTAAATTTTATAGGTTGGCGAAAGGGCGTAGGACGTAGATCAGATCATCTATAAAGCAAGTACAGATGCTAAAGGATAAAAGTAATTGAAATTGAGTTGATATTAAAATGTTGTGCCCTGCAGGAGGAGTTTTTCCTAATTCCTGAAGAAGAATCTGCTGCTCCACTCAAACCCATGAAGTTTCAAGGTAAGTTGGTTACAGATTAAGGGGAACAACTGTATTTAGCCCTAAATGATTTCAAGTAACTGTCTCTCTTTAACCCTGTAGCTGATCACGATAACATCACACTGCCGGAAGATAATTTGACATTTGAAAACATGCGTCACGGGGAAATTCACAGGTAAATTTCTCTTCCTCGTTCTTCAACTTATGTTGTTAGGCTGATCGCTTATGCTGTATATCAACACTGTTAACCTATCTTGAATTTGTGGCCTTAAATTTATTCATAACCGTGAATGTTTTGCTTCAGGTTTGATGAGGACGATAGGCTTGTACCTGAACCTGAAAACAACACTCTGCCTCCTGACTTGAACTTAAATCTGGAGCAGCAGCAAGGTGAAGCTGAAGTATAATTTAATTTTAATGCTTTTGCAAATGAGGAAAGTTTGTTCCAATATACCAATCATTACACTACGCCATTGCACCATACCTTGCAGATTTTGGGTGTCCTCCATTGTAGGTCAGTTGACGGTGAGTGAGGTTTGAATCTGGGTTATACATCTACACATTTTCAGCTTTAATCATTACACGGTTACACTACAACCCTGGGACAGTGAGGAAACTTTTATTAATATAGTAGAACTAAATATTGCATATTAAATAGTTTTCCATGCTTGCAGATGAGAACATTCCGAAAGAACACCAGGGATTTAACATTGATGAGCTTCCACAAGAAGTAGAACATCAACCGGAGGTTCCCCTCGAAGGCACTAAATCGGTATTGATCATTAGTTCACCAATTTAATGTACAATCCTTAGCAAGGTGCAGTTTAGGTGAATTGAAAATTCTGCTAATCGACTGAGTGCAAATCTACTATATAATTAAGGCCATGCAAAGACCTCGCCACACATAGTTAAATTTTATAGGTTGGCGAAAGGGCGTAGGACGTAGATCAGATCATCTATAAAGCAAGTACAGATGCTAAAGGATAAAAGTAATAAAAAACTCATATGATCAGTTTTGGAAAAATTCAAACATTTGTTATTGTTGTGAATGCTACTTCAAACACATCCAATGACTTTGAGACACATGGAAAAGGTGAGAAGAGACAGATCCTAATGAAACTATTTGTTGTATGGCAACGCAGGTAGGCCTATTTGGTCATTCTTGTCTCAAACAAGTATAAAAACATCTCTTAGTTGTGGCTACTTCAAATTTGTGTAAAAGCCAATAAACTCTTTGCATCTAGGACTATTGTGAAACTCAACAAGTATCGCAAATATCGGGACTCAGAGTAACAATTGATGTGTAGGGAAATCCTATAACTCTTTAGTTGAAATTGTTATGCAAATGTAAAAATATATGGACACTAAAAGAACACGAAATTGGAAAATCCTAATAAATCTAAGGCATACTAACATAAGTTGAATACCTGAATAAAAGTGTTTTATTCATGCAAAACAAAAATTATAAATAACACTACTTACTGATCTTTGATGTTTGCACTCATTGGATGCTTTATGGCTCGGACTAGGCACCCAATCTTCATCTTCATCTTCCTCCTCTACCTCATAATCTTCGTCATTTTGATCACTACTGTCATCTATGTTTAGTTCCGTGTCAAATTCTTCTTCAAAATCTGAATTCTCTTTTGTTTGATCAACAAATGCTTTTTCCTCTTCAATTTTTTCATCGTTAATCTATGTTTATGTTACAAAAACAAACACTATGTTGTCAGAAATAAGCATTTCATAACACATAATCCACTACAAAAATTATATTTCAATAAAAAACAAACAGTCACATTTCCTTACCCATTTCAGAAAGGCCATTGCAGCACGTGTTGTCATCCTATGTTTTTGTGGTTGATTTTTTCCACAACCGCTATTTTCTTTCATTTGATTTGATTTCTTTGTGGTTAAAAAATGCAGTTTTAAAATTAATACATAATATATGGTCATGCATAATCAAAATAAACAATATTGATGAAAAAACATTGTTAAAAGTTTCATCAATACCTTTAAACACAAATGAAGATGTTGCTTTTGATGATTGCTTTTTGCCAAACAATAAGATTAGAAAGGACTCGCTGAAATCCAAAAATATAGAAAGGAACTTCAAATCATCTAGCAGCAATAAGATTATATCAAAAAAATAGAACACAGTATATTCCTGATATAATATCTACAATGTGTACCTGTGGAAATCCTGAAGAATTGAAGATTATATCTACCAAGCAAACATGATGGAAATAGGTCCGTAGCTTTCAGAAAAGTGATGAGAAATATAAGATGAAGACAATTTATTTATGGATTATATCAGCTCAGAAATGCCATTTTTAGATATCGTTCAAAAAATCAAAAGATATACAGTAAATAATCACTACTCACAAAGTCCAACAATAGGAGGAAGATTGGCTAGCTTGGCGTAGCTTATACCCTGCATAAGCATAGCACATTAACACAGACCTTGTATAAGCTTTATCAAACCCTTTCTAAACAAATTTTCTTTAAGACTATAATCTAATTAATTAAATAGGCATAAAGTTAGTTTTCACGCCTTAAACAAATTCTCTTTTAAGACTATAATCTAAATTTGTAAATAGACATGAAGTTAGTTTCCTTTCCTGTGGTATGGCAAGACTGGCTATAGTTATACCAGCGATAAGATCAGACCTGAAGAACTTAAAGGAATATCTGGGTGCCCATTCAAGAATAGGAAATATATACCGGACTCCCAACAAAAGCTTCCTTTTTCTTGGCTGGTTCTTAAATTGCTTGAAGGGATCATCAGGAAAAAAGGTCTCCTTCACAGAATCTTTAATAGAGTGCATCATGCTCTCTGGAGGCCTAACGCTAACTTTGTGAAGAGATGACATCTCTAAATCATTTTGAACAATGTCAAAAAGCCCATTGACATGCCCACTGACATTGGTGGTATTCATTTTTGCGTTCTTTCTCTGTCCAAATCTCAACTACACAAGCTCAGACCTTGATGTGACTCATTGCATGGGTAATCAGAAATGCAGAGAAGTATAGGCTCTTATATTCACTGTGCTCCAATACTTTCTTCTTTTCACTCATGAGAAGGCTTTCATCATGTTGGAGCAGTGAAAAATAGAAGCTATTCTGATCTCAAATTCAAATATAGTTCTCACCATTTACCTTTTCTGTCTGGTTCCCACAAGACAAACTGATGGGGGACACGCTAAAATTTCTTGGGTTCAGACAAACCAAGTCATTGCCAGAAACTTTCTTGATTCCATAGTTTTTCCTCTGATATGTGCGGCTGTTAGACTGTAAACCTTGAAGTCCTCCTGCACATAAACGTGGTGATTGGGCTATAAACATTCCCAATTCGGCCTTTTGTGTTACAAATTTTTATTCTGTTGGACTGTCTAGCATTTTTTTTTGGATAGAGAGCTATATTTGTCCATTCTGTTGAACTAAGGTGACCGGGTTAAGAACATAAATTCCTACTCTCGCTCCTATTTCTTCTCCACCTCTATCTCCTACTCCTTATCCATTTTGTTCTGTTGGGGGACAGATGAAGAGGGGACTGGTCAAACCTCCTATTTGCTTGGGTTGGGGAGTAGAAATCATATTTAGTAACTTCAAAGATATGCATCTATTATTTAAATTTCAGTACTTGAATTTTTTTTTAAGACAAATCAAAGAAGTGGCATATTTGAGCTGTCCCTTCAGATTAGCAGCATGGCAGGATTTTCTTTCTAATTTCGTAGAAGAAACCTATCTTTATGTTCTTATCTTATCATCATACATTAAACTTTATCCTTTTCCATAGATAGCCGTCTCTCGTGTCAAGAATCCTCCTTCTAGTGTAGCTTATTGGACTCATTACAAGTCCATCCCTCCTTTGTTGGTCCCCAATCGATGTAAACATTAAAGGGTGCTGGATTATCTTTGGTCCCTCCCACTATGTTTCCTGCAGGTAGATTTTTCTATTGCACCAAATATTCTATAATGCAATGGCTTCCTGGCAGATGAATTCAACACAGGCGACAAGAGCCGCGGTGATGGATTTATAGCGGTGGCTACGATGCTTCTCTGCTTCAGCTTTCTCATCATGTTTACGCTCCCCATGGGGCTCGAGACAGAAGCCATGTAAAGCTTGGAATTCAAAATATTTGTGGTGACGAACGCAGTTAGTTTTTTCTTGTCAATGGGGGTGGTGTTGGTGTTGTTACAAGCTATGGTCATCGAAAATATTACTTACAGTCATATGAATATGAAGAAGGTGATAAATATGTGTAAAAAAGTGGCACACATCGCAATGGTATTTGTTGCCATTGCCTTCATTTGTGCAACGATGGCATTCACCAGGCATCGATATATCAATGTATAAGAAACAAATATACTTACAAGATTAAAGTATATAGTACTTTCCGAGGCACAGTCCAAAGTCTCGTCTCCTTACACTGTACTTTGGCAAATTCTCGTGGGTAATTATATATTTCCTTCCTTCTTTCTTTTTTGGCCTGGGTTTGGCTTAGCTCTGTAGTGTACAATAACCTTAGGCTGGAACCCAACTGCAATGAAGTAATGGACTGAAAATCACTTCGAGCATGCTTTGCATCTTAATCAGAGGCTTGGTTTGCATATCTTAAGGCGAAACGCTTATGGAGTGAGTACATTAGTTCTTTAATAGTTAAAAAGATCTTAAATATGGCGATCTTTTACCGAGAGTAGGAAAAATAGTATTTAGAGTATGCACATGGGAAATTTAAGGCACAAAGTCTAACAATTTTTCTATGTATTTTATCCTTGAAAAAGAACTCTTATGTGTCTTCTTGGTTTTCTTCTTTACAAAGAAACGTTGTCAAAAGTCCATAAAATGCTTTTAATACTCTTATTTATACTATCGTGGCTAGATATAAAAATTGGTAACGATTATCACAACCTAATGTAAATAGAGTTGTTATACTAGCAATTGCATACGAGTTGCAACTTACGCTGGATCCCTGTTCTAAATCTTTCATTTGACAAAAGTTGGTAGGATGCTGAAAAAGGTTGTGGAGTTGTGGAGTTTGCAACATGCTTACAAAACACGATCCAACCTCACACATGCATGTTTTATTTGTTGACAAACATCCATGACATAAATTTGAGGCAATTTCTGAAACAAGATGTGGGCTTCATCAATATGCCCATTCTGAGCATACTCGGTAATCGTTTCCTTCCAATAGACCACATTCTCTTTAGCCATTTTCTCAAAAAGATTATGAGCCCTGTTGAAGCACCCATCTCATGCATACCCAACAATCATAGTTGTCTAGGAGGTGACATCTCAATGATGTATTTTGTTAAACAGTTAGCGTGCCTTATCTACACCACCGCATTTCGAATACATAACCAAAAGAACACTTCCCGTATCGTCATGCCCTGCTACAGATCTGCCAAGTAAATGGATCGATATACTTGTAAACGTAAAACCACATGCCATTTATGGGATTTTAATTGCAATGTGAACCATTGTGTTGTATTCCTATCCCTGGTTTTTCTTCAAACTATTTCAATGCATCCTTACCATTCCCACCCTGCACTACAATCATCACTGACCATGAGATTTTTATGCCCCGTTCAAGCATTTAGAAAAGCACTTTGCGAATATCAACCAAATTTTTGCGTTAAACATAAATAGGGATTTCCAAACAAATCCCTCAAACACATACTCATCCATGTGGGTATGAATTAGTTTTACTATGATTAAATACTCTCTATTTGTATTTTATACATTTTCCTTAAATATAACGAAATTTTATTGTATATGGAAAGGACAGTTATGCTATAAAGGGCTTCCAATTTTTATGGTATGATATTCTACACTTTTACTCGATTTTGTCCCTCCTTTTAGCACTAAAATCTATCCAACTCTATTATCGATCGCCACTTCTCAAACGGCCTCAAACAAAATTCCCCCTTCAAAGCTGCAGTAACTCTAAATATTTTCTGGAAACAAGAGGGAATATGGACAGTGATTCAGATTAGCATGGCCGCTTGATGTATACATTTAAGTTTATAGTTAACGCTCGCTTTTCATTGCAGGCTTACCATGGAAATAGGCAACAATAATGCTCTTCTCGAAGCCTGACAAAGCTTTCAAAATTTTGGACAATATCTAGTAGCTATTTTCATATGACAGACCTCTGGGTTTATTGTGACAAATTTAATTTGTTGGTAGCCATTAGAAAGATAAAGTAGATTTTTTTGATCGCTGCCAAAAAGGCCTCAAGTCAGTTATTTGTGTGAATGGAAATGATTCCATCATTTTAAAATCCTCATTTATTTATTAACTAACGGCGTATCCTTGCTACCCCCCTGGAGAAGCAACTGCTAGTTATACTACGCAGGTGAATGCTTTCACAAACACTTTCGTATTTTTAATATTCGTGAAATGTTATTTATGCTTGTTAAATCATCACTGGCAGGGGCATACATTGATTTCTTTGCTTTCCCCAACTCCATCGAGACCAACAATGGCATCCAGAAGGAATGTTGCCTGCCCTGTAAATGAAACCCTTGCCAAATTTGTGTTCGAAAAATGGGAAGAAATGGCCGTCAAGGAGACTTTCACCGATCGTTTGAATGCTACTTTCTCCAAGGCCTATAAAAATCTCTGTGACCACAAGGATCCCATCTTCGACCTCAAAGGAGCCAGCAAAATCAAGTATGTATTCACATTTGATTAATTAGCCTTGTTGCCCAGGGTTTAGGGTTTTGCAGTAAGCATAATAATGCACAATATTTTATGAAGTCTGATTATTTAGAAATTCAAAGTCAAGTGAATGTGCATATTCGTTTGGATTTATTTACTTAGTTTCAGGGTTTAGTGTTTTTTTAGGGTACGAGAGTTCTTTACATTTGTATTTCAGGGTAACCTTGGGCTTTGATATGCGATCAAATTCACACGGGATTTACACCAGGTTTTTTTCGTTGAGTTACACTGTGATACCCAACCATCAAGATGTATGCAGTCTTTTACCTAATTTTAACAGTATTACGTGTTTGTGGGGCTATGCTAACCTAATTTTAACAAAATTATGTGTTTGTGGGGCTATGCTATGAAGGCTTCAAATGTAACATATGGTTCCGAACATTTTTTTTAGATCCATCTTGATGGCTGGGTATCACAGTGTAACTCAAAAAAAACCTGGTGTAAATCCTATGTGAATTTGATCACATATCAAAGCCCAAGGTTACCCTGAAATGCAAATGTAAAGAACTCTCGTACCCTAAAAAATGCTAAACCCTGAAACTAAGTAAATAAATCCAAACGAATATGCACATTCACAAATTTGAATAATTAGGCTTTTTGCTGGACATGCATTCCAAAAAGATCCCTCAAAATCTATCTCACATTGGAAAACAAGTCATAGCCGTCGGGAAACATTAAATACAACCAAAAAACATCATAGCTGCCAGGAAACAGCTGCCGGAAAACATTTAACAGCCACCAGGAAACATCATAACCGCTGGAAAACATTTAACAGCTGCCGGGAAACATCTTAAAAATGAACCTTTGACTTTCGTATTGGCACATTCATTGCACCCCCAAAAGGTGCAAGTGGTAGTATATGTAAGATAAAGTGTAAAGATCTCTTGTCCACACAAAGGGGTTCCCTGGATTTTTTATCATAAAATTATCAATGTTATCTTTTATTTTTATTATTTATTTTTAAAGCTGTTATGGTTTTGTTTAGAGGAGTTGGAAAGTGGATGCTGACGCTACTGAAGCAGTATTTTGAGAGCAACAAGGATGATTCAAGCCAGGAAGTCTTGGAGCCTAGAGGTAAGATTCAGCCCAATTTTCTTTGAAGTATTTTCAGTTTTATCTAGCGGCGAGAGTCTGAATTCTCTGGGTATTGTATTAATATGCCATTGTGATCTAAATGTTTTCCAATGACAGCCTTGGTATACTTAATTGTTCTTAGTTCAGACCTAAATGTTCGAGCAGATGATCACATGAGTACGATAATTTTTTTTGCTGAGTGATTAGGGGTGAGATTAGGCATTTACTGTTTGCAGGGTATGTATTAAGATTACATTATTAACAAGGATGGGATGATTTCATCTTCTAGTAGGTGTATAACCCAAATTACAGAGATCAGATGGCCTCTGGTAGTTGGTGCTACATCTTGCTCGAAAACTCGCTCCCGCCGTCTTTGGGACGCGATTGTCCTAATAGGCCGTGGTTAGTGCACAAATCCTAGTTGTCACATATGTGACTTGCAATCACAACGTTCTCTTTTGAGTTCGAAAGAAAGTTTTATGACTAATATTAGGAGACAAAGTTTGCTAAGGTATGTTGAAAATTTGGACAAAAATCGAATCCAGGATCTACTTGTAGACGACGAGCTGCTCTACCACAGAGCTACTCATTCATCTCTTCCTGGGGCTTTTATTATGGGTTCTCAAGCGCATGCCAGCACATCCAATACCCTCTAAGCATCAGTTTCCATTTTGCTTCGACAGTGGGGACAAGTATGGACTGTGATCGCAACACCTACAATCACCCACCACACTCCCCACCCTAGATTAATCCTTCTTCGATCAAGGGTGCTAGCACGTTCACAAGGCAAGTTCTAGCTATGGCTCTAATACCATGTTGAATATATAGGCACACTAGGATTTTAACTTGTGATCTACTTGTGGGAAATTTCGTTCACTATCACCATCTAATGATGGATCATGGGGCTCTTATTACAAATTTTCAAGTGTAATTGAGCACTTTTGAGTACCCTACCTTTAGTTATGCGTATTTTTGCTTGTAAAACTGGCCGTGAGAGTAGTTGGTTGATAGTATAATGGAGAGTGCCTTGAGGCATTTGGATGACATCTATTCCATTGAGTCTATTGCTATCTCATAGAATGTTTCATCGAGGCTATCTCGTGCTATATACGAAGAATATCTTATATTAATGAGATTTTGTGCCATTCACAATCTCCTCAAAGCTTTCTGTCAAGCACCCACCTTTCTCTCCGTCTTATCGGTTAGAGGAGACATATTTCCCTATGCACTCCTCAACTACCCGATGTTAGATGAGTACCTAAAGACTATCTCCTCCCCAACTCCCCGGGGCTTTTAGCATGGATTATCAAGTGTGGGCAAGCACTTCCAACATCCCGTTAAGGGCGAGTTTGTTATTTGCTTCAACAAAGTGGGGACAAGTATGAATTACAATCTTAACACTATCCTCTAAGCTTCAATCCTTCTTCTTTGAATGAGGGTCATCACAGATCTACAAGGAAAACTCCAGCCATAAAAATGTGGGTGCACTACGATCTGAACCAATGACCTACTTCAGGATAGTGAGCTTTCGCTATCACTGATTGTCTTAACCATCTCAGGATGGGACTTGTATTATGTATTTTAAAGTGTTGGTGAGCGCTTTCAATAATTCCCCACTCCTCTAAAGCCCCTAAGGGATGGACTGCTTCTTGCTACTGCAATGTGTGGGATAAATATGAATTGTGGCATCTGCAACTTAAGTTTGCCGACAATTCTTGGTAAAATAACACCTGTATCATAAACTTGTGGGTTCATCTGTTATGTGGTACCTGTATGTTGGGGGTGATTTTTCAAAACAATATTTTGTAAGAGGTACACGAGATGTTTAGAAGATTTAATATGGCTATTATCTGCTACAAAAAAATTTCATGCACTGACTGTGAACGACATTGGGCTTGACTCAAAAGAGTCTTCAGCATTTGGCCTGTCTCAAAATGTTACACAGGGACGCATCCCATAGATTTTGGTGATGTCCCGGATGTTCCAAACATTTTGGGACTTGGGACTTTGAGGAGGGGACATCCCCTATTTTAAATTTTTAAAACTATTTTGATGTAAATTTACTTTAATTTTTTGTTCTTTTACCAAAAACATTGTATTTGAATCTTGAAAGTACTTTGAAAAGCATTAAAGACAGTTTAAACCCCTAAATTTCATTGAACAAAGTTAAAACATATAAATATTATTTAATAGCCGTCCCATTCCATCCCCAAAATCTAGGATTTTTTTTGCCGTCCCAGAAATGCATGTGATGTATTTTTTGCTCTCAAGGGGTAGGTGATATACTTCGCCGCAGAGGGAGGTAAATAGCCGACCAATGAACTTAATCTTAAAGGTGTACGCAATCAGGCTTGTGATTGGGCGAGGGCAATATCCAGGATGAGGAACATTATATCCTAAATTATAATGGGCTATTATGTAATCATATAATGTTCGTAATAAGACTTTCCATTTTATTGCAGGCAGGTCTTATATGTAAACATATATCAAGCAGGTCTTTAATCAATCAATATAAGCACCGGTATTTGCCAATGGCAACTATTGGAAGCATCTTGCAACCGACGTCCAAGGCAATCTCTCTATTGAGCTTTTACCGTTTGCAGGATGAAGTGAATGGTCCTTGGGTTATTTTACTCGCTCGTAACCCCTACGGGCCAGTATCTGCAACTGAGCTTTCAACTTTAATCAATGGATTAGCATATGAGACACTGGCATCCAAACAAAGCAACACATCATAATGCATAGCAGCATGCAAACTACTTCAGTTAGCCAAAGCATGCTGCCATCCTAGGCCTAGATAGGAAGACAATCTCCAAAAATACAAATAATTGACGAGGCATACAAACGGAAGTGCAGAAAATTAACTAGACTATACCCTGGAACTTTTAGGTATTTGTATTTGATATCAAATTTCAAAATTTTGCCATGCAGATTACTACTAGTTTATTTGGCTACATAACTCAATACTGAGTGGAATACAGGGAAATTACCTCTTGAAGGAGTGGAACATTATCTAAAGAAAATATCGGGAAAGAGATTGTGGAGGACGATAAGCAGTTATCAAGGAGATGAGAGAGATCATAAATATTCACATAGGACAGGCCGGAATACAACTGGGGAACACCTGCTGGGAACTATTTTGTTTAGAGCACGGCATTCAGCCGGATGGTTTCTTGTCTAGGTAAGGCCTTCTAGTAACCTTTATGAAACACTGTTCAACATTATATACAGAGAACGGTATGGCAATGAATTTATTTCGCTGAACTGGTTTTTAAATGCAGCGATGAGGCAATGAGAGGGATAAACTACGCACATAGCACTTTCTTCAGTGAGACTGGAGCCGGAAAGTATGTTCCCAAAGCTCTGTTTGTTGATCTTGAACCAACAGTCATAGACGAGGTTAGGACGGGCACATATAGGCAACTCTTCCATCCGGACCAACTTATTTCTGGCAAGGAAGATGCAGCTAACAACTTTGCTCGAGGCCATTACAGTGGTCAGATCTCCTGTTCTGGACTCTCATAACAGCACATATTTAGGCAGAGTTTTAAAAATTAATGATTTATTGTACCCATCATGTCTTTCTGCTGGGATAATATCAATAGAGTTTTAGCCAGAGAGAGACTTGGTTATGGGCTTATTTGAAATTTAGAAAATTGGCTTATTTTATTAATTTGAGCTCGTGAGGCTCAGGCTCAAAATTAACATGTAAATTCCACGAGGGTTATCTTTCAAAAAGAATTCTCCCCTTCCATTTCAAATCCATCTCACAATGAATCAATTTCTTTGTTGAGAAGCTAGCTCGTTTGTTAAGCAATATATCTTTGTTGAGCAACTAGCTGGTTTATGAAGCAATATTATCCAAGCACATATGCCCTTTCAATCCATTTTTCCACCACTTTGCCTTGCATCTCAGTAAATCCTCTTTGGTTGCCTACAAATTGCATATATGTGGGTGGGAACTGGTTGTTGTCATCTGATCATCTGTTGAGCAAATTTGGCATGAAAGGAAATATATGCCAAGATAGGCACTTGTGGGAGACGGACAAACTTCAAAGTTGTATGAAAGTGAGGATATACTAGATGAATTCTATATTCTATTGTTTGGATGAATTCTTAGGTAGTTTTTGTTCGCTGTTAATCTGATAGTGATTTTCTTTTCTGTGCTTGACAGTGGGCAAAGATGTATTAGATATCTGTCTAGATCGAATAAGGAAGCTTTGTGACAATTGCAGCAGTTTGCAAGGATTTTTATTTTTCAATGCTGTTGGAGGAGGGACCGGGTCTGGACTGGGATCTTTACTCTTGGAACGCCTTTCTATTGATTATGGAAGAAAATCAAAGCTGGGATTTACTATATATCCTTCTCCTCAGGTATGGTTTCAACATCCTTCAAAACCCTCTTACTCCTCATGTTTAACCAAGGATGTTTGGACCTTTAAGTAAACATTATTACTTACTCTCACTAATGAGCATGTTTCTTCCCTCCCTATTAAACAATAAGATACCCTCTTTCTGATATCTCATTAGTTACTCTTTTAGTTTAAGATCATTTTGGAGCTTTTGCCTGATTTAATATTGGATTCTGCATGTATTTTGTTTTGGATACTCCTTGTGGTTTTCTTCTTTTGTATACCTTTGTACAGTTTGCAGAAAAATCCATTCTACCGGCTATGGTTGTTGACATTACATAAAGGGTGATACTATTTCTTAATTTAATACCTTCTACTTTCTGGATTTCAGGTTTCTACTGCTGTTGTTGAACCATATAATAGTGTACTTTCAACGCATTCTCTCTTGGAGCACACAGATGTTGCAGTACTCCTCGACAATGAAGCTATTTATGACATATGCAAGCGGTGTCTAAACATTGAAAGACCTTCATACAAAAACTTGAATAGACTCGTGTCACAAGTTATATCTTCAATAACATCCTCTTTGAGGTTTCAAGGAGCCTTAAATGTTGATATAACCGAGTTTCAAAGAAACCTTGTTCCATTCCCTAGAATTCATTTTATGCTTTCGTCATATGCACCAGTAGTATCTAAAGAGAGAGTCTATCATGAAGCCTTGACGGTGAAAGAAATTACAAATTCTGTGTTCGAAGACAATAGCATGATGGCCAAATGCGATCCCAGACGAGGAACATACATGGCCTGCTGCCTAATGTATAGAGGGGATGTGGTGCCAAAAGATGTTAATGCAGCAGTTTCATCAATCAAAACAAAACGCACTGTGCAATTTGTAGACTGGTAAGATTTTTGCTCCATTTCTCGAGTTTCCCCCCATAGTGTGATGACGAAGCAAGAATTCTGAGGCTTTTTTGGCTTCATAGATAGATGGAGTTCCGTTATCCTTTTTCATATCTTGTTGTATAAGAATATTACAAATAAAGTCTCGAGTGACAAATCCCAGCAAACTTTATTGTGAGAGTCTTCTGAAATCAGCTGTGTAGAAATAATTTGGTCAATCTTTTCGTTAATGATGGTTCCTGTAGAGAGACCCAACACGTTCCAGACCAAATTATACCTAGGCAGTTGATTCCCGAAGACAATACAAATAAGCATCTGGCTAAAAGCCCAAGAAAAATTTGAAATAGTCTCCTCATTGAAGAGGCTCTGTTCTTATGCTTATTAAGATACTAAGAAGTGTATAGTGCTTTTAACAGGTGTCCAACAGGTTTCAAATGCGGAATAAACTACCAACCTCCTACAGTTGTACCTGGAGGAGACTTAGCTAAAGTTCCAAGAGCAGTATGCATGATCAGCAACAATTCAGCAGTTGCAGAGGTATTCTCACGTATTGATCATAAATTTGATCTAATGTTTGCAAAGCATACTTTCGTGCACTGGTATGTTGGTGAAGGCATGGAAGAAGGTGAATTTTCTGAAGCCAGGGAAGACTTGGCTGCTTTAGAAAGGGACTACGAAGAAGTGGCTGCAGACGATTTAGATGATGAAAAGGAAGAAGATGAAGATTACTGATTCACTGTCCTCATTATTGAGTTGCATTCTTTAGTAACCTTCAACTTACCTCCATGTTGTATGTTTCCATCTCTTGAAGATTTGCATATTTACTTTCTCCGATTCCTTTCTACTCCAACATTATTTATGTCTTAATATTCAGCTCTAGAAATAATGCGCAAATACAGACTTCAAAACATATAGAATAAGATTGTCCTCAGAAACGGCCATAAAATTGTATGATATCCATGACAGACTCGGCTTTAAACAGCCTACCAAATCAGTGGAGTGGCTTCTGCGACAGGCCCAGCTCGCCATTAATGAACTTCCACAGATCTCGTATCCGCCATTGGAGCATAAAGACGAATCAGAGCCGGAAGTGGAAGAAAAGAATATGGTGAACAAAAGAGGGGCTGGCCAAGGACCCGTCAGGGAAAGACATAAATGTAGTGGAACAGCACATGAAAAATCTGACTACGCCTTCTACACCATATTTCTTCAATACCCTTTATGATCCATACCGTGATGGGTGTGATTTTGTTCGTGGATATCCTTTCAGTCTGAGGGAGGGTGTAAACACTGCCATTTCACATGGTCTGTGGCTTAATTTTCCTGACTACGATGCACCCACACAGCTTGTTAAACCATCAGTTCGGAGAATCGGGGAGAGAAAGGAACTCAGGAACGTGTTCCAATGTTCCCGTATTTCCCCGAATGCTCGAATTGGCCGATAAGACCATCATGAAGGGCTTCACTCTGGTAAAAATGGTAATGGTAAGAAGAAGGAATGACGAGATTTATGGATCAGTGGTGATGTTTATTCCCCGGCCATTGAAACAATTTGTGGTATGACTGAACTATGGTTGGTTCGACAGGTGATCGTGGGAGGGAGACTGGCAGAGGAAGAAACGTCGTTTATGGAAACTACTAGAATGGTCTGTGGCTTAATTTTCCTGACTACGATGCACCCACACAGCTTGTTAAACCATCAGGCTCGTTCACATTCACATTCAGACTCGAGGACGATGAAGAATATAACTCATATTAACAGGAAAATAGCATAATATTAACAGGAAAAGTGCATTCAAAACCACAAAGCATGTAAAACCACAAATCATAGAAGCACAAAATAGCATATAAAAGAGAAGCACCTCTGAAATCCGTTCGTTGTGCAGCAGAGAACAGCTCAAACCACGGACCCGAAACCGCTTGGAAACCGCAAAAAAGAACAGGGGGCTATGGCGGGTCATGTGTTTTTGATGAAGGCGGAGCTATGATTTTTCAAAGTGGAACCGATTGACAGCTGCGGGTGAGGAGACAGGAGTCGCTGAAATGATAGCCGACAAAAGCTGGCAAAAGCTGCAGTATTCATTAGCTTGTCAGGAGGGGAATGGAGACGGAGTTGACGGAAATGAAAACGGAGCGTGGGCCACCCCCTGCGAACGCCACGTAGACCGCTGTGCCACCTCACTACCCCCTGCGAACTTGCGTGAGGGATAGGGTCCGAAATAAATTCGAAGCGGCCAAGTCAATCCACCTCCAGCACCGACCTGCAATCAAAAAAATAGCGGCGTCAATCAACAATCAAATACATATCGGTGGAAATCTATATTGCAGCAAACAATAGAAATCAATAAGCGGCGGAGCATACAATCAAAATCTTTGCAAAGATTGATCAAAAGGAGATAGAAGAAAAGCCAGAAGCGGATAAACTAAATCGCCCAGCATTGCCACGTGAGTCACAAGTCAGTGCCACGTCATTTAAAAAAGGTGAGTCCCTTTTTTCTTTAATTCAAATAAAATTTGCTATGCTTTATATATTAAGCTTTGTTTGTGCTACGTTAGACTTTCGAAATGCTTTTTGGGCGTTGAGGTTAATGGTTCGACTCCTCCCTATAACATAGTTTTAAAACTATTTGAAATTTAGCAGCCCTACCAACTTTGGTGGCACATATAGCAGAAAAACCTTCGCTAAATTCACTATCCACAACTAAACCCTACCCTAAATTTAGTGGAGAAAACCCTACTATGGGGTCAAAAATCATTTTCTCCCACATCAATTAGTTTTTCATTCTGACCAACCTTTTCCAAAGGGGGTTTTTACAAACTGCTTTTGAGCTATTTTTTTGCGTATTTTTGTTTAGACAATCGTATTGAGCTTCGGAGGCCATCGTGGTCCCACAAAACAAAAACAAATTCCTGTCATTCAATTTTTTCAGAATTTTGGATGTAATTGTATTTTTCAAACTAATTTACAGTTGCCATATTCAACCGCAAACCATTGTAACTGCTTTAAAACTGGAAGAGTTTTGTAATCAAAAACAATAAAAATTTGGTTTTGTATCACTCACGAGATCTTCATATCTCATTCACAGCGTTCGATATATACAATGCCTCTGGGAAGTGCTTACAAGTATATCCATCGTGACTACTACTGCACTTAACACCTAATATAGTTGTAACGACGTCATCTGGGCATCGACCCATTAAATCGATGAGGAACTAATAAGGACACAGTGCACACACTTTGAGCTCTCCCATCCATCTATGAATGATTGCATCGACTTAAATCCAAAATGAGAAATTATCCGAGTATATAGCGAAGTTACACGTGCGTATGAGGATATTTCTTTAAGTCGTTAATAATCACACACAAACCCTTTTAGTATTGTCTTGGTACCACGTATCAGATTCTTTCACGTGCGTTAACACCTCTTTCACGTAATGTCAAGTATATAGAAAGGGCAAGCTTCTTCAACGTATCGATAGGTATATCGGAAGGGCGCATATATAGAAAGGTTCAATATATCATACTGATGGTATATATATTGGGATACCATATACCTAGAGTGATAAGAGCCTTACCCTTTGTCAGTTGATTCTATAAAATGGGCACCAATGCCCCTAAGTTATTTCTTCTAGATTCTCAACTTCTAAGAGGAAATAACTATACAACATGGAAGAAAAAAATCAAGACACAACTTGAGTTTGAAGAGATTTGGAATGTTGTGGATGGTTCTATAACCAGATCAAAGAATTGATACAACCCAACAAAGAATAGTTTGATAGATCTTATCAAAAGGCCAAGTTGATAATCTTGTTTGCAGTGTTCGACGATGTGCAACCCCACATTCGTGATGCCAAATCAGCCAAATAAGCATGGGATAAGTTGAGCACAATGTATGAGGCCAAGAAAAAGAATGTAATACTAAATTTGCAGAGTCAGTTACACACACTGAAATTTAAACAAAATGAGAAAATAGAAGCTTTTTTGCGAAGAGTTGCAGAATTAAGGGCTTCACTTCTAACCCTAGGAGAGGATGTCACTGATACAGCTCTCGTTCCCATTGTTCTGAGAGCACTCCCTCCTGTATACCACATTTTTTTATGACACTAAACTTGTCAGATCAAACAGTCGGTTTCTACAAATTACTGATTCTACTACAACAAGAGGAAGAAATGTACAATAAAGATGATGAAAAGGAGCAGGCACTTTCTTCTCATCAGAAATGGAAAGGAAAACCTAATTCCTCTCAAAATTCCCAAACACAACATCAGCATGGGGACAAATAGAAACAAAATAAGAATAAATTTCCTATCTGCAAAAGAGGACATGAGTTAAAAGATTGTCGGTTCAATACCTATAAGAAAGGTTCATCAAGTAATTCTGGACCTCAACACTAAAGCAATCTCACAAGGGACATTCACACTACAATCAAGGGTAGAAGAAGGGGAACTGGCAGAAGAAAACCCCATCGAAAGGAAATATAGCTGAGTAAGAATAACATTCGGATAATGAAGACTCCTTGTACATTGCTCGATCAGAGTGAACCTTCCACGTCATCTAGTGATGTCTGGTATGTTGATTTGGGAGCCACTGGACACATGACCAGCCACAGAGACTTATTTACTTCAATAAGGGACACACCTTCAAAAAACCATGTTTCGTTAGGTGATGATTCTTCTTACACTATACAGGGGATTAGAAACATTTATATACCTCTTGGTTCATGCAATTGTAGACTATCATATGTAATATTTGTCCCTAGGTTGACAAAAAATATACTATCATTTAGTCAACTTCTAGGTCACAATCTAAAGATTGACTTTGATACTCATTTTGGAAATAAAATGTGTTTAATTCGAGATAAATCATGAGGCTCAAAAATAGTTGCAAAATCCTCCAATGTGGGACCTATGTTTCATCTTGGTTTTGTCCACAGAGATGATCAGGAACTTGTGGCTAAGAACTCTACCTCTACATAGTTGTGGCATCGGAGACTTGGTCACATTAGTTTCAAGTATCTCAAAACACTTCCCCAGTACAACATGGTAAAAGGATTGTCATATCTCCATAATGAAGCTCAAGAAGGATCAATTTATATTTGTATTCCTTTGAAAATCCAAATCCATGGTCGAAAGATGCTCAGAACCATGATTCACTTGGTTTTGTTTTGAAAAAATTTCATCCTTAGCGAAAAAATCGAGTTCTGGGCATGAATGGTGAATTTATGTGTTTTTGACAGTCTGACGGGTGTCTTTTTCCTATCAAAGTTATTCCTCAGCGTTCAACGGTCACGTGGCTTCTTTTGGTTGGTCAGGGGATGGTGGGCAAATGCTTTAACTTATCACTTTTTACTTTTTTGGCAAAAGGAAAATTTAGTCCCATAGCTCCACTCAAATCTAATTGGTTCTTTTGGTGCTTACGTGGCTTCTTCCGATTGGATGGGGCGCGGCGGGTTTTTTTCAACTTGTTCTTTTGGCTACTTTGGCAAAAATTTGGAACCCGTGCGGCGCCAAGCTTTTATTAAAGATAATTTTAAGTGGCAGGGAAAGAGTCATACTTTGACCCCGTAAAAGGACACATGGCAAAGCTAATGGCAAAGATGCAGGCCTTTGGAGGAAAGTTGGATTTTTTTCCCTTTTGGCAAAATGGAGTAAAATTCTAAAATGGAAGCGTGCCCCGCCAAATCATTTTGAAGCCTTAAGGTTTTTGAAGTTTTCGCCATAACGACATGTGGCGAGCTCGTGCTCATTCAAGGTCTCAAATTTTGGGGACCATCTCAAGATGTGCCATTGTGATGTGTGGCAGTTTGAAAAGTCAAAGGGGTGGAGGTGCGGAGCAAAATGTGAAATTTCTACATCTTTTTCAAAAGTTGTAAAAAGAAAAGGGGACCCATTTTTCAAACTATTTTCCCGCCCATTTGTACGGATTCGATACAAACTACGAAGGGGCATATCTTTCAACTCAGGGCTCAAAATATTGCAAATATGACACCGTTGGAAAGCTCTGGACCTCCACTACACCATGGAAGCATAAAATATTACTTTCAATAGGCCTTGATGGGAAAAAAACTAAAAAATGGATTTCACACCATTAAAGTGGATCTGGTTGCTTCCACTACCCATTTTTTGATATTATTTGCCATTCTTCCTCCTCTAATATGCCAAAGCAAGCATGGAGGATTTTAAAAAATTCTAGATTATGGACAGATTTGTAGGAGCATTAACGACTGGTGGTCGAGCTGTCATCAGATTTTCCTTTTTCCTCTGTTTTGGTCGCTTCTGATATAAATACAAGAGCTCTGCTCTTGGTAAGGGGTTGAGGGTTGGAATGTTGGAGTGTTAGAGGTCAGAACTGATTTTCTAAAAGGCTTGATAGAGCCTGTCTTTTGAGGGACTGTTTGAGAAACTTGTATGTCTCTTTTGTGTTAAACTTGATCGTGTCAAGGTGGTTGAGTGTACAACCATTGACAAGCTCTGAGACTATTCTAGAAACTTTCCCCTACTGATAATTTTAATCAAATTTGAGTTATTCTGTGTTGACTCTAAGCATTTAGTGTCTGCTTTGTTTCAAAATGTCTGCAAATAGTTCTATTTGTTCCTATTGCAATCTTATACTTGAAATGTTTGTAAAATTACACAGGATCTCGTCCCTGTGACTGTTTAATTGTATTTGCAATTTCATTTCAAGAAGAGCCTTCATTTTGGATGAGATAAATAGATTTAAAATCAATTCACTTGTCATTTGTTGATAAAGATTGTATGTAAGTCTTTGGGTGTACCTTAGGCGTGGTTAATCAAAACTATAGTGTTTAATTGAGTTTTCCAATTCAAGCCTTCGTATTGGAGTCTTAAAGATTATGTGAAAATGTGCTGATTTGGGGCTCCATTGAAGCACACCTTCTGGTTGAAGGAATGTCTTGACTGATTCAAGCTTTTTGTTGTGAAGTTGCTCATTATTGTAAAGTCCCTCCAAATATCTAGTATAATCAACTTTATCCTACTTCACCTCCCACCAAAAATTCACTTAAAAACAATTAATCATACCCATACTACCCTTTTTTCATGTATGTATACAAATGCATAATTTTTACCATCAAAACATGCAGAAACAATCAGAGTTTTCATTTTCTTTAGTGGCCTGAACCTTGCTTAGAAAATATCTCCATTATCTAGAGTGACAACTCGTGAGAGTTAGGTTTTGTTGCATTGATCATATTTTCTTCAAGGTCTTCTTAATAATCTCACAAGGAAGGACATCTCCATCTCCTCCACAAACAATAGGCTACAAAAAGGGTCCTCTCACCCTGGTTGAAAGGCACAACCATAAAGTAGTGAGGATAGGTCAAATCCTCTTGAGGGTGCTACCCATTTCTCCACATCTGAATGACAAAGAGCAAGTTACATTTTATCCCCAGCTACAAAATGACACACTATATGCTCTGCTTGTCTCTAAGCTTCCTGCGAGAGACTGTGATGTTGCTCACCTTCCGAGGAGAATCAATTTGGGTACCAACAGAGCTCATGGAAAACTTAATCTGGTTCATACCAATCTTTTTTTGTCCGATGCAACCGAGTCATTTTGGATTTCAGTACTTCATGATTTGTGTTGATGACTAATCAAGAAAAATGTGCACATATTATCTTCGTAAGAAAAGTGATGCTTTTGAGACCTTCAAAAATTTCAAAGTGGTTGTAGAGAACAAGACTGGTTGTCACATCAGATCTCTTTGCTCAGATCGAGAGGGGAATTCATCAGTAATGAGTTCAAATCGTACCTTTAAGCTCACAGATTCGTCGACAGATTCCCTCTCCGCACACACCCCAATAGAATGGTGTTGTTGAGAGAAGAAATTGTACTATCATGGAAATGGTGCATTGTATGATCGATGATTCTAGACTAGCGAGGACATTTTGGGTAGAAGCAACAAATTGATGTATATTTGTTGAAAAGAGTGCCCATAATTGCTCTTGATGGAGTAACTCCATATGAAGAATGGTTGAAACTAGATTTGTTGCATACCTCAGAGTATTCAGGTGCAAAGTAAGCATGCACACACCCAAGTAGAAGATAAAGAAGTTATATGTGAAGTCACAAAAACTCATCTTCATTAGTTATGGTAAAGAGACCCTTGGGTACGGATTGATGGATCCAAGACCAGGAAAGTCTACACTAACAGAGATGTTGAGTTTTTTTAGAAGAAGGAAGAAGAGACTCATCCTCTAGACTCATCGATGTAGATTTTTCACCTGTTGTAAAAATAGAAGTTGATGTTCTGCAGATGATGACAGAGATGATGGTGATGATTAGATAGAACCACAACCCATGGGAGTAGTTCAACATATGCCCAAGTGGTATACAAACATGATATAAGATGTAAAATTGGATGCTCCACCGGATACATCCACCACTGGACCAAGGACTCGTAGTAAAGCACGAGAAGAAGTAAACTTTTCTTTGATGAGTAGATTTATTGAATCGGATGATCCATTTATAGTCCAGGAAGCCTTACAATCAAAATCTTGGAATGATGCCATGGATGTTGAGTATTAATCAATGATGAAAAAACTCCTGGAAGCTTTTCGATCTTCCACTAGGGGAGAAACCCATTGGTTGTAGATGGATATTCAAAACAAATTACGAAGAAAATTGTACCATAGACAAGTACAAAGAAAGACTGGTAACAAAGGGGGACGCACAAAAAGAACGCATTGATTATGAGAAGACATTTTCTCCCACATCTAAGATCAAAATGATCAATTTGGAAAGTCCATCAGATGGATGTGAAAAGTGTCTTTCTTAATGGAGATCTACAATAATAAGTCTACATGACTCAACCTGAGGGATATGTTGTACCTAGTCAAGAAACAAAGGTATGCATACTCAGGAAATCTCTGTATGGCCTTAAACAGGAACCTCGGGCATGGTACATCAAAATTGATGAGCATCTTGTACATCATGGATTTTTCATAAATCCATATGATCCCAATCTCTATCTCATAAAGTAAGGGGGATATTGTGATTGTTGTTGTCTATGTCAACGATCTAGTCATCATTAGCGATTCATTGGAGATGATCGATGTAACAAAGAAATATCTTAACCAATTGTTCAACATGATAGATCTCGAGCCGATGTACTACTGTCTTGGACTAGAAGTATGGTAGAAAGAGAATCACATATTTGTTTCTCAGTTGAATTATACCAAGACAACACTTGAGAAATTCAGGATGATGGATTGCACACCTATTTCTACACCTATGGAGAATAGATTGTAGTTATCTCATTCAGATCCATCTCCTATGGTAAATGCAACTCTCTATTAGTAGTTGATTGGGAGTCTCATTTACTTCACATACACTAGACCAGATATCATCTTTGCAATGAGCTATCTATCTAGGTTCATGCACGAACCCTAATTTAATCATTGGAAGGTAGAAAGGTGAATCTTGAGATATCTCAAGGGAGCAGTGAGATCTTGTTCTAGAATACGAATACAAGAAGAACGAAAACTTCTTCTTGACATGATATTTGGATTCAAATCATGCAGGTAATATTGATGACAGAAAATCCACTTTAGGATTTTTATTCTTTTTGGGATCTAGATCGATATCATGGGGAAGTAAGAAACAACACTTTGTTTCTCGGGTCTTCTACGAAGCCTAGTATTGTTCGTAGGTGAAGCTGTCTACAAAGCAATATGGCTACGTTGCATACTTGAAGGACTTGGAATACCACATGAAAAACCAACCACCTTGTATGTTGAAAATGAAGGTGTTCTAAAACTTGTTCACAATCCATTTTCTCATGAAATAACAAAGCACATTGAGGTACAGTTATATTTTATACGTGAGCATGTCTTAAAACATAATATACAGCTTCATTTTTCCCAACAGATGAACAACGGGAAGATATATTCATAAAGTCACTTGCACGTGAAAATTTTGAGTTGTTCAAAGAATTCCTCTCAAGATCACTTGAGGAAATGCAAAATTAAGGGGGGGAATGTTAGGGTAAACATATTAATTATGCATTGTAATTAGGTAGTTTATTATTATTTTTGTATGGTTATGATTATATAACCGTTATATTGTTTTATTGCATACGTGAAGGTTTATTGTTGCATTGTTACAACAACATATTTGTTTGTACCTTATTTTATTTCTTGCTTCCCGGATGTATTTTGGAAGCTTATGTAATTATGAATATTTTGTTGCACCTATGCAACATATTTTTTGTCTTGTACATTGGTTGTCCAATATCTATAAATATTGCATCCTGCACCATTGTAAATGATTTTTCTTGAATATCAATAAATTGTTAGGATTTCGTCCATGTTCATTATTTTTGTGATCATGTCTATAATTATAATATCTTTTCTCTAATATATATTCTTTGTAATGTGTGGCACAAAACCACATGTAGGAGATAAAATGCCAATGACATCAAAGAGAATCGAATGGGAAGGAAACTTAGTGGAAGGTACTATAATGAAGTTGACCATGAATTTTTATTTGTTAAATTTGGTCAAAGTACATTTGATTCATTTAGTTATTTGATTTTTTTATACAAGAACCATATTATCTAATACTTTAATAATTAATTAGGTATTATCTAACAATGTATTGATTGAATTATTTTTTAGAAGAGGGTGATAATTTATGTTCCCACTATGAAATTATTGTTTGATAGATTCAAATTAGTGATACATCCTTATTAGGAGTGAAGAATGCATTAAATTATTTAAATATTTGATGATATTTCAGGCTTTAATGTGGGTGATCTCATCTATGTTACATTAAATAGTTGGAGTAGGAAAATATTATGAAATGCAAATCATTAGTGGTTTGACTCAATCATGGGCATGGAAGGGTGAATAAAGAAGCCTATATAAAATATAAATATAAATTGATATTATTTATTTTTGTTATTGGTAAATGTTTTTGAAGGGGACCATACCCCGTGGAACAAAGAAGGGCTCAAAACCCATATAAGGAAATAAAATCAAAGTGGTTTTTTTGACAAGTGGGGACACACCCCAGCAAACAAGGCCTAGAAGCTAGAAAAACAATGAAGGAAAAAGGTAGAGGAAAATATGCGTGGGAAACCAAAAAACAACAAACAACAAATGACCACCCAACAAACAGCAAGATAGAAGAATAAGAACAAAGCAATTGTTGTCTAGCGGAAGAAAGGTGGGAAAGGAATATACCGGAATCAACAAAGGAGATAATGACTCTACGTGGTGGGGGTCATTTTTTTGTGTACATGTTTATTCTTGTTATGGACCATTATCCACTCATCATGAACTTCTGTAAAGGAATAACAACTTCAAGATCTGCAATCCAATGATATGCGTTATTCAAACAATATGTTGAGATTGTTTATTAAACCACCCCTAATGGTTAACATAATGAACAATGATGAAGAATATTGACATTTGAAGGGGATGATGTCAAAATGACTCAAGTAAGATTCATATGAAATTCACTTGAATATTTGTAAGAATAGTTATTCAATTCATTTTCATATTTGTATAAATTAGGATATAACTAGAATACCATATTAAATCCAACCCATAAACATGATATAAATAAGGATTATGGATAGGCGTGGATCTAGAAGAGAGTATTCATAACTCAATATCGAAGGTATTGAGGTCCAAAGCCTATATCAAATATATTTGGATAATGTGTTATTATGATCCTAAGGGTGGTATGTATAATATAATCGTAAAATAAATATAATAATGGTCCATTTCACAATAAGTATGTGTTATAACTAGGAAAGGTAGTGTAATATAAAAAGATGTGATACTATCCTAGTGTAAGATATGATACATTGTAATAATCATTCTAAAAGAGTAAATGAAAGTGTTCGGGGTTAGGGATAATTACCATTTTGAGGAAATGTTAACACATTAATACCCAACCTTAACTTGGAGTACCTTTTGATACATTCTTGTTAGTGGATCACAAGAGTGATATCAAAAAAAGTAGCTAGACAATCATTGCGAGTTTAGAAACACTAAGGTAGAAAGCTGATTTAATAAAAATAGAATTCAATCTAATTGTAGAGTAACTGATATGATAAAATACAATGAGCATATATATGCTAAGCACTCAAGAAATGTGAGGCTATAAGTAAATAGGAGAGATAAATGACTTAGTTGAATTATGCACAATATAGAACTAGTAAGGCAAGTATAAAGTGTTGAGCAGGACTAAAAAATGTTGTAACTTCTCTCTGTAAAATTTGGATCATGATAATTATGCTAGACACGGACGCTTGGTGCTAGATAGGGGTGCCCAAGCACCTTCTGGTGACTATTCTTCGGTGTTGGTGACTGTGTAGAAGCTCGAATTTACTTTCTTCTTATTGTTAGGGTTTCATTACTACTTTCCATGAATCACCTGATATTCTATCCTTGATTGTGGAGGGTACCTGTAACCTAAAATAAAAACCATAGCTACCTACACAAGCTCACAAACACATCAAATTGGAATGAAAAATACAATATGTGAAGTCAAACTGACCTCAGTGGTCACTCCAAGAGTAAGCTTATGACCGAGTGTTGCACTACATTTTAGACTCCATGTAGTTCTTTATGTTTTTGTGTGAAATAGTGTCCTTAGGTTTCCCTTGTGCCAATGATGCCAAGATAGTGGGCTTGTAGCTAGATAAGATACAAATGTGTGATATGGAATTGAACACTTCCCCTTCTATGTAGTGTATGTAGCCCAAAAATGCAGTCCCTTTTGATGGTAGCAATAGTATATAGATGTGATTGCCCCTTTTAAATTTCCATCTAGAATAATAGAGTGTATGTTGTGTATATATATGGATTTCTTGTTTGAATTTCGACACTAGTGACCCAAAAGGTCGACTATGAGATCGGGATAAGGATAAGAAAACTAGAAAGGATGCCCACAAATGTCAAAATGAGTAAAAAGAATAAACAGAACATGAGTTCTCAGAATGGACACAAGTGCTTGGGCGTTAGTGTCCTAAGATAAATGAAAAAATATGTGAAAAGACTGATAGAGAAGGATACATATGACCTAACATGAACTGGGTATAGAGATGACAGATGTGAGAGAGAAAGATGATAGAAATAATCAAAACAATTGAATAGGAAAAGGATTATGTCACATCTGTAGTGCCCGAAAATTTTAACAAAAAAAAATTAAAAAGAGGGGGCAGTTAATAGAGCTGAGAGGAGTGGATGGGAGGTGGCATGAAGGCATGGGAAAACTGGCAAGGCACGTGGGAAAGTGGAGGGCGGTGGAGTGTTGCGGGAGGTCCGATAGGGTAAGACCACCGAGGGAAATTTTAAAGCTGGATTTTTACTTGCAAACTAATACATGATCATTTTTTGGAGATCTAGAGATATGAACCCCTTTAAAACTATGTCAGCGTTGTAGAATTAGCAGTAATTAGATAGTTACATCGAGGGAGGGGGACATCTTTTGGTCAGATTGACAAGGTATGGGCACTTACTCGATTCACCTAATGTTTTGATAAATTCCCAAAACCAATCAACTCTTGCACCAAAATCCTCCTATCCTATTTCACACCAATTGGGAGCTATGGAATAGGTCTGGACATCCACCAAAGAAGGAATGAGTTATTTTTAGGGTCTTTGGTAGATCTTCACATGTGTGGGTAACAAGAATTGCTAGGAAGGCACAAAATGGTTGTTAAATACGTCTTGGCATGTGTAAATACGAATCCACTTACTTAACCAGTCACCCTTGCTAGTATAATCCAACACGTTCCAAAATAGGTGCATAGTTCAGGGCATAAATATCCATCGCAATAAATGGAGGAGGGATGTAACTTTTTGTCGGATGTTTTAGGTTTAAGTGCCCCGATAAATATGCCCTGTAGAATGTTGGAATATGTGTAAGGCATGTGAACCGTTTTACAAATGCCTGAAGCATCTATGGTGTGTGGACATATTTTATTACATGTTATGCATGAATAGGATTGGGCAAGAAGGCTTTTGAAACTGCTAGAAAATGTATTGGCTAATGTAAATCCAAACACCACAAACCTTCATATATCCTCCCTATCTCTACCTGGAATGGAGCTTTGGAGCAGGGTAATTAGACCCAAATACCTGAGAGAAACGTGGCCCCTGTTTGAGCACTTGACATGTGAACTAGCTGGGAAAAGATAAATTTTGACAATGGATGGCTTTGACACTTTCTGTCTATTATTGCAGTTATGGGATGTGGAACTTAAACAAGACATGTTGCCTGGTTGGTAAAATGTAATGGTTAAATGTTTCATGGAATGCCATGATTGGTAGATATTCTCAAAATGGGTTCGTTAAAAAGGCCTTAGAAACTCTCAAGTAAATGATAATGATGTGTGGGCATGGTAGGATTTACGGTCTGAATGACGTGGCTCGCCCTCAAATGTTCCTTGGTGAAAAGGATTTAAAACTACCTAACGCTTATCGCCGAACAATTCCATGCATGGTTCATCTTTCCTCATCTCTCATAATTTATGTTCTTTAGTTTTCCTTTTTGTAACGAAATGAATTTTTAAAATTGAAGGATTTTTGTATATTATACTATATAAAATAAACTTGTTTTAAAAATAGTAAAACCATATATTGTAACTTACAGGATCCAATATTGCCTAGTAGAAAATAAATTTCAACCCTCACTTCATGATGATATAGAAAACGTCACAATTAAAATAGATTACTATAGTACTCTTCTATGTGACAGTCAAAGTTGAGTTCCCTGTAAACAATTTGACCGCTCCCTTGTTTAAATAGATCAATTGCGATTTTCTGAGACTTGCAAAGTAACCTTCATAACTTCGGAAAGGAGATGTTAAGTTTCCTACATGTACCTTGTTATGTGAGGTGTCACTTCAATCTTTGGATCGACCCCGAATGAACATTTGTGACCTTTTTGATGCCCCTATAGGAGCCTCGTTACACTATTTTGCAACGGTAGGAAGCTGCTAAATCTAAAAATTTGGCTTTCATTTTGAACCGCCATTTGAAACTTGGATAGAGAAATTATTATCCGCCTTTGCAAACCTCTAGTACTTTTACTAGAAAATTACCTGAAAACTTTGGTTTGGAAAAATCACATTCCAGGTTAGTTTGGCAAAGGAATTTTATAGGCCTCTGGTGTCGAGTTTGACAAGGTCAAACTAGACCAATTACGACTTGTCACTCCAGAAAACATGTTGCCGTTTGAAAACATTTTCTAGTTCTTAGTCCCGTCGACTCTGATGAATTCTCCTTATATAGGGGAACTTGTAGGAAGTTCCTCATTGTGCATTCATCCATCGAATGTCAGTTTTGGATGACATGGTTTTCTGAGCCCTCGAGCTCACTTTTGATCATTAACAACTAGCTCATTTATGACCGATGGCCCCGGAAAACTAGTTGTTAATCATAAAGCATTCACCAATTCTAAATTTTGTCAGTTCCTATGAACTCTTGGTATATAAGTGGGCACGTAGAAATTTAACCATGGTGTGTTTTCTCATTGGAAGACAATGTTTGAAAGTGGTTTCTTAGCCTCGAGCTGTTTTGAACATTTTTGTAGCTAGCAGGAAAATGTAAAAATGAAGTTATAGGACCCTTGTCGGGTTGCCAAACCACCGTGGAAAATTTTGACACATGTAAATAATTGTTTGAAAACTCCATAGTGTAACTTGTTGTGTGAAATAGAACTTTTGACAAAATGGTGTTTCTCTCTCTTCTTTCTCTCTTTCTCTCTCCTTGGTTACGAAATGAAGTGAAATGAATTCATGTTTCTAAACCTTTTCTTTCGAATGCAAATTATAATTATTATTATATGTAAATGGGGAACTGAAAAACATTAATTATGTTAGATTAGGTGGATTCCATGGATTTATCGCTGATTTCATGCTCACCTAGTTTTAGGATGCAAGAAAGATGGCAAAAGGTGATGTGTAATTCATTATTTATTATTGTAATTTATATAGGTCATTGTAAAATGAATATATCTATAATGTAGTCTTTTGTTACAGAAAAGTTATATTTGAAATTTGCTAATATGTATGAGATGTTATTTTTAGGGATATCTTAGGAAATGTGCATTAATCACAAGTTCAATTTGATTTATAGTTGCGTATGGTAAAAGGGTTTGATATATATAGTAAATGAATTTGAAGTTAATATATTGTAATGCATTTTCAGTGTTCAATAAATGATTAATTAATTATTAGGTTGTATTCTTACCTTGTAAATGTAATAAAGAGTTTCAATCGAAACACTCAACCCTAATATAAGATCTATGCATAACATGTCTTCATGTGTGATCCTTTTTACCATAGAAGAAATTGAAAACCGTAGAATGAACTTAAACTTTGCACTCGATGGAACCTCCTAGCTTTATGTAAATAAAACCCCTAGTTTTGGTTTACCATCATAGTCGTTATGCTTAGCAACATTGTTGTGAACCCATCTTTTAGGAATGACATGGTCCAATGTTATCCGAGTATGTGGTTTCCTTCTAGTTTTGGTAACCGCAAGGAGAATGTCTTCTCTTCAGGTCCGACACCATGTTGAGTGGTGAAGACCACCTTGGAAGTCACCTTATGAGTCCTTGTTCGAAGCAATGACTATGCGGTGTAACCTTACCATCTGTGGAGTAAGTAGAGCTATTACTCCCTTAGTATCCTTTTGGATTGTCAGGTCTTACGAAATTAGATCTAGAAATTAACTTCATTCGCTTGTGGGACCCCGAGGATGAATAAAATCGTTGTTGTTTCTAGACGACATAAATGGAGATCGTGAAATAGTTATTCTATGTATTAAACTCTTGTTAATGAACTCCTTAGTTCCTCTCAGCTAATTGTGTTACCTTGGTTCTAACAACATAACACCTTGGTCTTTCATGAAGGTTGTTTAGCATAAATATGTCCTCTCACCTTAAACTCTTTTTATTGTTGAGGCATATATTTTTAGGTGCAATTGGAATTAAACTAAACCTCAGTTGATTGGGAGGTTAACTTGAGGTTCGTGTGTAGTTATAGTGCTTCCAATCATATACTTCTTCAAGATGTTAGTCAAATACTTTCATAACTCCTAATGTTATAAAACTATGCTAATAATGAGACCATAGTGCGATGTAAGAGTAAATCATATAAGAGTAAAACAAGATTTGAGGTTAGGAATAATGTCACTCTTGGAGTCCTTATAACTTAATTAAACATTTTCATGTGTTACAAAGAATATGAATTGCCCTTGGTGAGATCAAACTTTGAGAAAATAAAAGATATATATATATATAATCTAAATAAAATTTCTATTGTGGGAATGTTGAATCGGGAAATAAAGATACTAGGGAGATACCGTGAAGAAGAATGTTTATGGGAAAAAAATGTATCTTGAATCTAAACCACCCCCCTTAAATCCTAATATTGCTTTCTGGACATCAAGTCAAATTCACTTGAGTTGCAAGGGTAACATGTAGACATTGAATAAACGTTTGAGAAGCATATTCTTAACATAAGAACAAGATAATTAAAGTACTTTCTTTTTAATTTGAATTATGCCAAATAAATATATAAGTTATGGAAATTTCCATAAAGGATAAAAAGCCAACTTAAAATGGTCAAATTGTAAATTAAATGTGGAATGAACTTAAGAATCTATAGGTGGAAAAGGAGAAAATTATCCTTGCACAATAATGTTCTTGGAATGTTAATCATAACTAAGATGCAATTAAGGAATGATGTGTTGTGGGTTTGCCAATATTTGAGTCCTTTTCTTGTGGTTGGGTCATTGCTAGTATTCATTCATTGGGGAAAGTGTGGCATCGACATGTATATGGTGTTGTCATGTGTCTATGTGAGTCGATGACTTATGTAAGTGTCATATGCATTTTTGAGTTTTCTTTTCTTGGAGCCCTTGTGGCATTGTATAGTGAGCAATGTAAGTCAAAAAAAAAATTATCCTAGTATTTTTACTATTTTTTTTGTGTGTAAAATGTGGGTCGTTACATTTGGTATCAGAGTGAAGGTTCATGCTCTTGAACCTCTGGGGCAGATTGGAGTTGTGATGGTGTTGCATGATGGTGGTGGATATTGGAAGAGTAATGTGATATAAGCGTGATGTGAAAAATGTTGTAATTGTGACCTTATCGAAGCACATGTGGTGTATGTCACTTAGTGCATATTTTTATCATGTTGATGTGCTTGTGATGAGAGTATTCACTCTCCTTTTCATTGATTCAATGAGGAATTCATGTGTGATGTACCACCTTATTGTGTGTGAAAAAGAATGTTATTGTGGATTGCAGAGTATTGGAGCATTTTGGCATTATGTGATATGAAGGTGTATTGAGGTATTGCATGACAAAATTGTTGTAAAGTGAATTGGATTTTATCATGATGTCATCACCATGTTGTGATAAATCATGTGTGTCACCATGTTGTAATTGCAATTGACTATATGTTGTAATGTTAGACATTGTGTTCGTCATATGTATAAATTGTTTAATTTTTGATGGTTCATGTCATGATTTAGGGGCATATGGTGAATGTATGATCTCTATTATATAGTGTTTACACTTTGGGTAAAGTATGTGGTAATGTGATGTATTGTAACCCATGAAAGTAATGATTGTGTTTTACCTGTATATATACCATGCGTAAGACGCTATGGTTAATTTGTGTGAATCACCATTATGTTAGTGATGTAGTTATGTGTTATGTTGTGGACCCTACACTAACCGACCCTAAGGGAAATTAGTAAAGGTGTATGTTTGGAGTGAGGAAATGTGTACCGTTGACCAATCACTCGATCCGAGTATGAGATAGGAAGTGGAGCCTTACATAGGCTGAAAACCCACTTTTGTTTGTTTGGTATGTGTGGCACTTGCTCAACGGGTGTCATACATATTGTGTTTCATGGACACCTTAGGCTCAGTAGATGGTGACTTGTACTCCTTTCTCTCTCCGATATGGTTATCATATGGATTAAACCTATGTGATTTTTACTATGTTGAGCCTTGTCGAAGTGGTGGGGATGATTCAGATAGAGATGATGATATTTGTACTATTGATATGATATTTTATGAGCTGAGGCTCGATGTTTCGAGTGCCAACAACTCTTTGAGTACCCCCCTTTGGTGGCTGTATAAGGCCACATAGTTATCATAATGTGTTATTCTTATACATGTATTTTATTCGTAAATCGAACACTTTCCTTTTCTTGCTAGAACCAGTAGTTTTCTTGACTGACATGTTCTTATATTTTGGGAATTTATTTGGTTGTTGCACTAACATTCAGATTTTGCACTAACCATGGCTAATTAGCCATTTTATTTTCTCAGTTTTAAATTGTGTATCAAGTTTAAAATTTTATAGCCTAGCCCAAGGCTTGGGATTGTTGCCACTTGGCATTTGATATGGATTGTTATGTTGGTTCTAATGTCGTAATGTGTTGGAATAGGGTCATGGGATTCACCATGGAGTGGTGGGACCTATGGACCCGCTTTTTGTATGGGGGTATGCCCCAAGGAGTTACAAATAACTAGTGGGTTGTTGAACCATGAGTTATTATGTCACTTGGGTTAGAGGTGTTTGGACCTTATGTGCCCAAGGCCATAGGGTGACCGACCTCTTTTGTGGAGCTAAAAGGAAAATTTATCTTTATTTTATTTTTCTTGAGGGAGGCATAAGAGACACTTGAGGGAGGCATAAGAGACTTGAAGGAGGCATAAGATATTTATGTGGGTGTGATTGATACTTTGGGAGGTATATGGAGTTGCCCTATGATTCTTGGAAGGTATATGTATTTTTTTTATGACTTGAGGGAGGCATAAGAGACTTGAGGGAGACATAGGAGACTTTAGGGAGGCATAAGAGACATGTATGTGTGTGTGGGTGATTAGTGCACTTGGATTTTTTTATGTTGGTGATGTTTTGGGAGGTATATGGAGTTATTTGTGATGTTTTGGGAGGTGTATGGTGTTGGTGTTATGATTTATGTGTACTCTTGTGAGTTTCAGTTGTATTTTGTGATGTTGAGGATTAATGCTCCTCATTTTTGATATGATTTTGTTTCCATCTTGACCCTATATAGCTACAGTTATGGTTTTGAGTTGCGTGAAACCCCTGTATGTGTACATATTGGGAATTCTATGTTGTTGTAGTCTGCTTATGTTATGAGTACCTTTGTGTCAAAAGCATGTGTGATAAGTACTATGTTGTGAGGGCTATGTATGTTCCTCCCATGAGTTAGTTGAGTTCTTGCAATGTGATATAATCATGGAAGTATGTATAAATATGTCTTGTTAACCATTAGTGTTGTGTTTGGAGTTTGTGTGGTATTGTGATGTGAGATTCTTTTGGGCACCCACAAATATAGATAAAATTAAATCTTAAACAATGAAATACTGAGAGTTGAGATTAATAAATACTTTAAAGGAAAAGACTAAGTAATAAAGTAAAAGATAACTAACTACCAACCTTCCCATAAAATTAAGATTTTATGAGATTATTAAATTTTTTTGACATCCCTATGGTCATGTTCTAACAATAGAGATCTTATCCCTAGACAAAAAATGTCATTGTCATTAGCTTCCTTCTTTGCTTATCATTTCTTTACCCTTGGCATTATGTCGCATCAAGGATGATGCTCTTATAAGGGGAGGGAAATGTAATGTGCCCGAAAATTTTAACAAAAAAATAAATAAAAAGAGAGGGGTAGTTAATAGAGCTAACAGGAGTGGATGGGAGGTGGCGTGAAGGCATGGGAAAAACTGGCAAGGCACGTGGGCAAGTGGAGGGTGATGGAGTGTGGCAGGAGTTCTGACAGGGTAAGACCACTGAGGGACATTTCAAAACTATCATTTTCCTTGCAAAATAATACATGATATTTTTGGAGATCCAGAGATATGAACCCCTTTAAAACTAATGAGTAGTTGTCAGAATTATCGCAATTAAGCTATTACATATTTACAACGAGGGAGGGGGAACATCTTTTGGTCAAATTGACAGGGTATGGGAACTTACTCAGATTCACCTAATGTTTTGAGAAATTCCCAAAACCAATCAACTCTTCCACCAACATCCTCCTATCCTATTTCACACCAATTGGGAGCTATGGAATAGGTCTGGACATCCACCAAAGAAGGAATGAGTTGTTTTTAGGATGTATGTGTTGGCATATTTACACGTGCGTGGACAAAAATAATTGTACAAAAAGCACAAATGGTTGTTAAATATGCCTTGGCATGTGTAAAGATGAATCCACTTACTTAACCAATCACCCTTGCCAATATAATCTAGCACGTTCCAAAATAGGTGTATAGTTCAGGGCATAAATATCCATCAACAAATGGAGAAGGGATGTAACTTTTGTCAGATGTTTTAGGTTTCAAGTGCCCTAGTAGATATGCCTATAGAATGTTGAAGCATGTGTAAGGCATGTGAACCATTTAACAAATGCCGAAGCATCTATGGTGCGTGGACATATTTTATTACAGGTTATGCATGAATAGGATTAGGAAAGAAGGATTTTAAAACTACTAGAAAACGTATTGGCTAATGTAAATCCAAACACCACAAACCTTCTTATATCCTCCCTATCTCTACGTGGAATGGAGCTTTGAGAAGGGTAATAGACCCAAATATTGAAGAAAAGTGGCCCTTGTTTGAGCACTTAACATGTGAACTATTGTGAGCTTGATGAATTGTAAATTTTGACAATAAACATGGCTTTGACAGCATTTGTCAAAATTAGATAAATATGGATGGAACTTAAACAAGACAGTTGCCTCATAAATGGTAAAATGTAATGGTTAAATGTTTCATGGAATGTCATGATTGGTAAATATTATGAAAATGGGTTCGTTAAAAGGCCTTAGAAACTCTCAAGTAAATGATGATGATGTGTGGCATGGTAGGTTTCATGGACAATTTGACATGATTTCGTGACTCATGGTGGTCTATGATGGATGCGAATGTAAAGGCTTTAAAACCCTCATAAATTTTTCGTCATCACAATTCTAGGCATGGTTCATATCTCCTCATATTTCATAATTGATGTTCTTTAGTTTTCCTTTTTGCAACAAATGAAATTTTAAAATCAAAGGATTTTCGTATATTATATTGTATAAAATAAACTTGTTTTAAAAATAGTAAAACCGTATATCATAACTTACAAGATCCAATATTTCCTGGTAGATAATAAACTTGAACCCTCACTTCATGATGATCTAGAAAATGTCACAACCAAAATAGATTACTACAGTACCCTTTTTCTATTGATAGGTTGAAGTTGAGTTCCTGTAAATGATTTGACCGCTCCCTTGTTTAAATAGATCAATTGCGATTTTTTGAGACTTGTAAAGTAACCTTCGTAACACTGGAAAGGAGATGTTAAGTTTCCTACATGTACCTTGTTATGTGAGGTGTCACTTCAATCTTTGGATCAACCCCGAATGAACATTTGTGACCTTTTTGATGCCCCTATAGGAGCCTCGTTACACTTTTTTGCAATGGTAGGAAGCTGTTAAATCTAAAAAGTTGGATTTTCATTTTAAACTGTGATTTGAAACCTGGATAGAGAAATTATTATCTGCCTTTTGAAAACCTCTAGTACTTTTACTAGAAATTACCTCGAAAACTTGATTTGGAAAAATCACATTTAGTTAGTTTGGAAAAGGCATTTTATAGGCCTCGGTCATAGTTTGACGAGGTCAAACTGGACCAATTACCACTTGTCGCTCCATAAAACATGTCTTCATTTGAAAATTGTTTTCTAGTTCTCAGTCCCATCGACTCTGATGAATTCTCCTTATATAGGGGAACTTGTAGGAATTTCATCGCGCATGTTCATCCATCGAACGTCAGTTTTGGACGTGGTTTTTTGAGCCCTCGAGATCACTTTTGATCATTAACAACTAGCTCATTTATGACTGATGACCCCAAAAAAACTAGCCGCTAATCGTAAAGTGCGTTCACCAGTTCTAAATTATGTCAGTTCCTATGAACTCTTGGTATATAAGTGGGCACATAGAAATTTAACCGTGGTGTGTTTTTCATCGGAAGATAATGTTTGAAAGTGGTTTCTTAGCCTCGAGCTGTTTTGAACGTTTTTGTAGCTAGCAAGAAAATGTAAAAAGGAAGTTGTAGGACCCCTGTCGGGTTTCCAAACCACCGTGGAAACTTTTGACACATGTAAATAACTGTTTGAAAACTCCATAGTGTAACTTGTTGTGTGAAATAGAACTTTTGACAAAATGGTGTTTCTCTCTTTCCTTTCTTTCTCTCTCCTTGGTTACGAAATGAAGTGAAATGAAATGAAATGAAATGAATTCATGTTTCTAAACCTTTTCTTTCGAATGTAAATTATAATTATTATTATATGTAAATGGGAAACTAAAAACATTAATTATGTTAGATTAGGGTGGATTCCATGCCAGCGATTTATCGTTGATTTCATGCTCACATGGTTTTGCAGGATGCAAGAAAGATGGCAAAAAGGCGATGTGTAATTCATTATTTCTTATTGTAATTTATATAGGTCATTGTAAAATGAATATATGTATAATGTAGTCTTTTGTTACAGAAAAGTTATATTTGAAATTTCTAATATGTATGAGATGTTATTTTTAGGGATATCTTAGGAAATGTGCATTAATCACAAGTTCAATTTGATTTATAGTTGCGTATGGTAAAAGGGTTTATATATATATATATATATAGTAAATGAATTTGAAGTTAATATATTGTAATGCATTTTCAGTGTTCAATAAACGATTAATTAATTACTAGGTTGTATTCTTACCTCGTAAATGTAATAAAGAGTTTCAATCGAAACACTCAACCCTAATATAAGATTTGTGTGTAACATGTCTTCATGTGTGATCCTTTTTACCATATAAAGAAATTGAAAACCGTAGAATGAACTTAAACTTTGCACTCGATGGAACCTCCTAGCTTTATGTAAATAAAACCCCTAGTTTGGGTTTACCATCATAGTCGTTATGCTTAGCAACATTGTCGTGAACCCATCTTTTAGGAACGACATGGTCCAACGTTATGGAGTATGTGGTTTCCTTCTAGTTTTGGTAACTACATGAGGAGAATGTCTTCTCTTCAGTCCGACACCGTGTTGAGTGGTGAAGACCACCTGGAAGTCACCTTATGAGTCCTTGTTCGAAGCAACGACTATGCGGTGTAACCTTACCATCCGTGGAGTAAGTAGAGCTATTACTCCCTTAATATCCTTTTGGATTGTCAGGTCTTACGAAATTAGATCTAGAAATTAACTTCATCAGCGAATAAAATCCTGTTGGTTCTAGACGACATAAATGGAGATCATGAAATAGTTGTTCTAGGTCTTAAACTCTTGTTAATGAACTCCTTAGTTCCTCTCAGCTAAATGTGTTACCTTGGTTCTAACAACATAACACCTTGGTCTTTCATGAAGGTTGTTTAGCATAAATATGTCCTCTCACCTTAAACTCTTTTATAGTTGAGGCATAGATTCTTAGGTGCAATTGGAATTAAACTAAACCTCAGTTGATTGGGAGGTTAACTTGAGGTTCATGTGCAGTTATAGCGCTTCCAATCATATACTTCTTCAAGATGTTAGTCAAATACTTTCGTAACTCCTTTTGTTATAAAACTATGCTAATAATGAGACCATAGTGTGATGTAAGAGTAAATCATATAAGAGTAAAACAATATTTGAGATTAGGAATAATGTCACTCTTGGAGTCCTTATAACTTAATTAAACATTTTCATGTGTTACAAAGAATATGAATTGCCTTGGTGTGATCAAACTTTGAGAAAACAAAAGATATATATATATAATCTAAATACAATTTCTGTTGTGGGAATGTTGAATCGGGAAATAAAGATACCGAGATCAAAGAATGTTTATGGGAAAAAAGTATCTTGAATCTAAACCACCCCCTTAAATCCTAATATTTCTTTCTAGACATCAAGTCAGATTCACTTGAGTTGTAAGGGTAACATGTAGACATTGAATAAATGTTTGAGAAGCATATTCTTAACATAAGAATAAGATAATTAAAGTACTTTATATGCAATTCGAATTATGCCAAATAAGTATGTAAGTTATGGAAATTTATGTAAAGGATAAAAAGCCAACTTAAAATGGTCAAACTGTAAATTAAATGTGGAATGAACTTAAGAATCTGTAGGTGGAAAAAGGAGAAAATTATCCTTGCACAATAATGTTCTTGAAATGTTAATCATAACTAAGATGCAATTAAAGAAATGATGTGTTGTGGGTTTTCCAATCTTTGAGTCCTTTTCTTGTGGTTGGGTCATTGGTAGTATCCATTCATTGGGAAAGTGTGGCATCAACATGTATATGGTGTTGTCATGTGTCTATGTGAGTCGATGACTTATGTAAGTGTCGTATGCATTTTTGAGTTTTCTTTCCTAGAGCCCTTGTGGCATTGTATAGTGAGCAATGTAAGTCAAAAAAATTATCCTGGTATTTTTATTGTTGTTTTTGTGTGTGTAAAATGTGGGCGTTACAACAACTAAATACTTTTTTTTTTACTTAAGATCCATGAATATAATAACATACTTGACGCATAGTAAAATAGTAGTATGTGTGAAAATCTTGCGATCTCGCTCCCGGCCGCTCCTTTGCTCCCACTTTCTTTGCCCTCTGTCTGCCATCTCGGTCCTCTCATGGATCACTGGGATCGGGGCCCCCTCAGCCAGTGGTCCTCTCTCCAAAGCAGCCTATCGTTTGGTCAAACATCGTGGAGGGTTCCACATCGGCTCACTGGCTCGGAAAAGCTCTCCCTTCACTCGGAAGGATCCTTTTCCTGCGCATCCCCTCTCATATCACGGAGGCTTGCCGTACGCCTGGTGGGCCCTGATGGGCCCTAGGCCCTCATTGGAGGATATAAAAAATGGGCTCGTTTAAAATGGAAACCATGTGGAGCGCTAGAAATAGGGCTATGCCTAATGGATTCATCTTATTCTCCTTCACTTGAAAGAAGACTTCACAGAGTGCCGCTTGGTGGTCCGTGGTTTTTTGGCAGCGGGGTTTCTATCTCAGAAATGGTCACCGGTTTCAACCCCACACACGGAATCCATGACCCAAGCCCCAACTGGGTCCGCCTCCCGTGGCTCCTCCGGAGTTTTGGCACCCGGCAGCTTATCAAGGTATGCTCTTTCAATAGGTTCTTTGATAGCAATAGATCAAGCCACAAAAGCAAAAACTAGATTCATTCATGCTCGTTTCGTGTTAATGCTGATATTAGTTGTCCCTCGCAAAGGACATCGAGCTTATCTCGACTTAGGAACTGAAACAACCCATCGACTATGAATACATTCCTCAAGCTTGTTCCTTCGCAAAAAACTTGGCCATGGGCCTCCGCCGCCCTCTAAACCTCAACCTAAACCAATGTCCCAAACCCTCTCCCCTAAATTCAAGAAAAATTGCATTCCTAAATCGTCCTCCATTGAGATCCCGATCGTCCCCACGCCTAATTCCTTCGCTCTCCTTGAAGATGGAGAATTTAACCCCTCTTCGATCCTCGCTTCGAGATCCTTCCTCCTCCTTAGCCCTCCATCCCCTCTCCCCCTCGGCTCCTTCGGCTCTTCCCGCTCTCTTCGTCTCTTCGGGGTGCGGACCTTCTTTGGCCGCCTCCTCCCCCTCGCCGCCGCCTCGCTCCTTTTCCCTCCCCCCTTCCTTCGATCCCCTCTTCCTCGATCCCCACCCTACCTCCCTCTCGCCGCCTGCTTTCGGCCTCGTCCCCTCTCTCCTCGGATCTCTCCACCGATGATTGTTTCAATCATCGTTTCACTAGAAGCAGCAACAAGAAACCCGATATTGGCTTGGAAAAGGTTAGAGGCAGAATTCCGAGCAGTGTTAAGCTTCAGCAAGAAGCAGCTACAAATGTGGCGCAAGGAACCCAAAGCACAATCCCCATGGTGGTGGGGAGTAAACCCAAACAAAAGAAATGAAGATCATTTCTTGGAATATAAGAGGGCTCAACTCTCTTCAAAAACAAAGAATCATCAAAGACATCAAGTTCCAGAACTCACCTGATATCATCATGTTACAGGAAACCAAACTAAAAACGGAGGATCGGCTCCATAAACTCTGGCCAGCGGCTGCCTTTGAATCTCAACCTTCAACAGGAAACTCTGGGGGGCTTTGTACCTTGTGGGATCCCAGAAGTCTTAAAGGGGATTGTCTGTTCAAGCACCCCAACTTTATATGTATCCTCTTCCAAGAGATTGGTGCTGACTCCTCTTGGATTGCTATCAATGTGTATGCCCCAAACTTGGAGACTCATCGAGGAAAACTTTGGAAAGATATCACTAACTTCATCATCACTTGTGGTAAAATTCCCATTCTCATAATGGGTGATTTTAATTGCCCTCTTTATCCTTCGGATAAACAGGGGGGTATGCCTGCTATGCCGTCTAGCATGGAAGCTTTGGCTGACTTCATAAGGGAGAATTCTCTTCTGGACATGGATCTCCACGGCTCTTCTTACACATGGTCAAACCGTAGATTGGGCAGGAACCACATCCAATGCAGATTAGATAGAGCTCTTGGCTCTCTGGATTGGATTTCTCTCTTTCCGGACTTTTATCTCAGCTCCCTCCCAAGGGCTGGCTCAGATCACAGCCCTCTTCTGTTAAGCGCCAATCACAAGGTAAATGCCAAGAATCCTCCCTTCAGATTTGAGCTGGCTTGGCTTGAAAATAACCATCTGACTCCCCTGGTAGCAAGCTGGTGGAATATCGAGATTGAGGGAACTAATATGTTCAGATTTTCCAGCAAACTTAAAGAAATCAAAAAACAACTCAAAATATGGAAGTCGAAGGTCTTCGGTAACATCAAGGTCCGCAAACAGGAGCTATCTCAGAGCTTGGTAAAAATTTCTGAACAAATTGAGGCTGTTGGAAGATTGGATCATCTTCACCAACAAGAAATCTCTCTCCTCAGTGATTATCACAACACTCTTAAAGAAGAAGAATCCTATTGGAGGCAGCGTTCTCGGGCCCTCTGGCTTGAGCAAGGTGATCGTAATACCAAATTCTTCCACATCACTGCTTGTAAACATAAAGCTAGAGATAAGATTCGTGAGTTGGTGTCGTCAGCAGGGATCTTACTAACAGCTGAAACTGATATTTCCAATGAGCTTATATCCTTCTACTCTAATCTTCTCCATGCTGATCTGGCCCCTTCGGAACAATCCATGAATGAAATGCTCCAGCACATTCCACATCTGGTTTCTCCTGAGATGAACAACAATCTGACCAAGCCTTTTTCTATGGAGGAAATTCATAAAGCAGTCTTTGCTATGAAGAGAGACAAAGCCCCGGGTCCGGATGGCTTTCCTGCCGCTTTCTTCCAAGTTTTTGGGAAATCATCAAGCAGGACCTATTCCTAGCAGTTAATGAATTTCAGATGAATGACAAGCTGCTTAAGGAATGGAACACCACTTTCGTGGCCCTTGCCCCAAAAGTGCATAATTCCAAGGAGGTATCCAATTTTCGGCCTATAAGTTTATGCAACACGTCTTACAAGATCATCACTAAGATGCTGGCTTCCAGACTAAAACCTCTTATGCCGAACCTCATCTCTCACAATCAGAACGGCTTCATAAAAGGTCGTCTTATTCAAGGCGGTATAATTACTGTTCATGAGGCCATCCACTCGGCTCTTCTCGCGAAGTCTCCAGGTATGATCTTAAAATTAGATATGCAAAAAGCCTTTGACAGAGTCAGCTGGCCTTTCTTAATCAAGACCTTGGAAAAATTTGGTTTCGACAAAAAGTGGTGTAGCTGGGTTTTCTCATGTATTTCGACCCCTTGCTACTCTATTCTTATCAATGGCATTCCTGCGGGCTTCTTCAAAAGCAGCAGGGGTATCAGGCAAGGTGATCCTCTGTCACCCTTTCTCTTTGTTCTAATGGCGGACTCCCTCAGCAGAGCTCTGGAAGCGGCTAAAAATCAATCCATCATTTCTGGCATGAAAATCACCTCAAACTGTCCTTCGGCCACTCATAGCATAGCTTGGCCATTGACGACACTTATCGCTGAGTTTGGCTTCGTTATCAAGCTGTGGCTATTATGGATATCCTCTCTCTTTACCAATCAGCCTCTCAGCAAACTGTCAACTTCATCAAGAGCAGCATCTCCTTCATCAACACACCCCCCAGAATTCAGAGAAAGATTGCTGATATCTTTGGTTGCTCGATTGTGGACCTTCCCGCCTCTTATCTGGGCATCCCCCTCTTCCATGGAAGGCAATCAAAAAATCTGTGGAATCCGGTCATTGAAAGATATCAAAAAAAGCTCGCTGCATGGAAAGGAGCTCTGCTCAGCCAGGCTGGCAAGCTCCAGCTGGTGAAAGCCACTCTTCAAAACCTTCCTACTTACTTCCTGTCTATGCTCAAGATTCCTGGGCCTCGTGAGGGAGGTCAGGAAAAATTCAAAGGAACTTTCTCGTGGTCCTGAATCAAGAAAAGAAAAGGATCCAACTTGTGGCCTGGAAAGAGGTTAGTAAACCAACTGTTCATGGTGGTCTCGGTCTTCGGAAAATGAATGAGATGAACGGGGCCCTCCTGGCCAAACTTGCTTGGGAAGTGGCTGAAGGTGATTCTTGTTGGGCCCACTTGCTCAGAGCTAAGTATTTAGCAAATAATGAAGACCTTCTCACTTCCATCCCCACTAGAGGCTCAGCCATATGGAACTCTATATGTAGCTCGCTTCCCATCATTCGTGCTGGCACTAAATGGAGATTCGGGAATGGGCGTCTCATTGATTTCTGGAGGGATACTTGGATCGGAGATGAACCCCTTGACCTCAATCCCTCTTGGGACCCTATCAAGAGAAGTATCATCAATATACATGGAAGATTAGCTTCGGGCTATTGGCAGAGGGTGAATTCCATCCCCTCATGGGATATCAAGGAATGGGAGGATATCAGCGACCTGCAAAGAAACCTGTTGTCTTCACTTAGAGCGTTGCTCTCCTCCATATACATCCCTTTTTCCCATAATGAGGACGAGATTATCTGGACTCTCTCTACATCGGGCTCCTTTTCAGTTAAGGCTGCTTATCTCTCGATGCATAGTGCTGACCTAGGCCCCCCTCTTACAAAATTCTGGCCTAAGGAGATCACCCCAAAAATTGGTTTTTTCTCTTGGCTCTCCTCTAAGAATGCTTTCCTCTCTGGGGAGAACCTGAAGAGAAGGGGTTTCTCCCTTCCCACCAAATGTGTTCTATGTGCCAATGAAGCGGAGTCCTCATCACATCTCTTGATCCATTGTTCTTTCTCGCAAGTTATTTGGCAGTGGCTCTTATCGAGATTCGGTGTCTTTTGGATCTTCCCGGATTCCATTCAGGACACCCTCTCTCAATGGAGTTCTCCCTTCACTCATCCGATTCTAAACTTGGCATGGAAACTCCTCCTCCCGCATGGTTTATGGGGCATATGGAAAGAAAGAAACAGAAGAATCTTCAAAGAAAAAAGTCTCAATCCTGGACAGGTGGCTATTCAGATTGCCCTGGCTCTCCAAGAAAATATCAACCTGACCACGTGGTCCAAATATCAAGCAAAACTACAGCCTCACACCCAGGAGTGGCAGAAGTTTTTATCCATTCTCTTGTAAAAGAGCTCATACCGATCGGAATTTGGTCCGCCGGGCTTCCTCCTCCAAGGGCTGGAAAACTCAATACGGATGGAGCTTCAAAGGAAATCTGGTATGTCCGAGGAGGGGCCATTCTTCGTTGCTCTTCGGGTTTAATTGTTGCTGCTTCTGCTCACAATTTCAATTTTGGCTCCAACCATCGTGCGGAGGCTTTGGCTATCCTCAAAGGCCTTGAGATGGCTATCAATTTGGGCAATGATCCCCTTCAAGTTGAAAGTGACTCCCTCAATATCATAAACCTCCTGCGATCTAATGACCCTGGCCATTGGTCGATTAGGAACATCATTGCTGATATTAGAAGTATACAAAGATCTTTCCTTCAAGTCCAGTTCCAGCATGTCCTCCGGGAAGGAAATAAAGCGGCTGATCTTCTTGCTAATATGGGTGTCCTCATCGAAAATCAGCAAAATTGGACTGATAACTTCCCGAATGACCTCTGTCAGATTGTTCAAAACGACACCTCTCACTGCTGACTGGTGGATTAAAGGGCTGACTCGGGTTTCGGCTTGCTCACCATGGCCTTCTCAAAAGGCGGCGGTGAATATGGCGAAATTATTTGATTTGACACTTAACACGAGATACTCGATTAAGGTGCCTTGTAATGATGCGGCAAATCCCCGCACGAATGAGCTTTATTTACACATTAATCATCTGAGGAGGTGGCGGAAGGGCTTTAATAACTTAGCCGGACTCCTGTTCAAGCTGGTTTTCGTCCACTCCTATTTCCACTTCTGTGACTATTCAAATTCTCATCTCATGGGGGGTCAATTGAAGCGCCTAGAGCCCGACAACTGCGAGTCGTTTAAGAATGATGGCGAGGTGTGGAGCATTTTAGTGGAAAATGGGATTGCCACTTTTCTGGAAAAATGACTGGTTACTCTGCTCTGGTTTCTTATGCTGTCACGGCTTCGTGGTCGAGGGGTCGGGTCCAAATTGGCAGCACTCGTTTCACCATCTCAACGAACGCCATCGCTGATGCCACCGGGCTCCCTGCTGCGGGCGACATTTACTACAGGCGTTCCCTTCACGCCGAAATTCAAGATTTCAACGCCCCTGGTGACAGACCAGTGAAATATCTTTCTGGCTATACCCGAGACTCTCTGCCCTCTCCCTGGGACAGAGTGGCGGAAGTCATTATGCGGTACTTCACTATCGACGGCAGATACCGATCCGGTCTTCGCCCCCATCTCTGCTCATCCTCTCCATCTCCGATGGGGAGAAAATCAATTTGGCCGCCTTCCTTTTTCGGCCTCCGGAACATTCTCGTTATGTTGGCTCGGGAGGGCGAGGGTGTCATCCTCCACCTGTGGTTTACTCTATCTCGCTTTTTTTTCCGCCGCTTCCCACTCGACTCCGCTCCGCTTCCTCCCAAATGGGTCGCCGCCGCCGCTCCCCTCCCCTTCTTCTCGCCCCTCTTCCTCCTCCCTCCGCTCCTCTCGGGCCGCCGCGCCGCGCTCCTGCTCCTCTCCTCTCGGTTCGGATTCCGATGTGGCCACTGTGAGCCCCCCGCGACGCTCCATTCCCACCGCCACCCCCTCTTTCCTACGCCATCTCGTGTCTTTTTTCGAGGACACAAATGCCTCGTGGCCATGCTCCTTCTCCTGCTCTCCACCCGCTACTCTAGCGCTGGCCGATCTTTTTGGGGCCTGGCTCATCTCAGCACTCGACTCCCTAAGAAGGAGCAGTGTGACATCAATCAACATGTGGCGGAACCCTCCTCTCAGTCTGCTGAAATTAAGGACCCCTCTATTGTAAAAGATTTTGCTGCTGACACTCCTCTCTCCCCTCCTATTATGGACTCAAATCCTGCTGATACTGAGTCTGCTGATGCTAAAAAAGACCATAACAGAGCCGAAATCATTTCCTCCATTCTTAGTAAACTGCAGCGTGCCTTCAAGGCTCTGAAAGCATGGGAGGACTTCACGGATTCCACCAGGGTGGCTATTGCTGACGACTGTTCGGAACTTCTCAAGCTGGCTGATCTTCTCGCAAACGAATCTGGCTCTCCTAGAGCAAAAAATGCTGTCTCTGAGCTGAAGAAGCTCATCTAATGTATCTTTTCTTTTTCTCGGCTTGGCTTTTTCTTCGTTCTCCTTTTTGGAATCTTCTCGGGTATTTTTGCTTTGCAAATTCAAATGCTAGATCTCGATGGGCCGATGGGCTTTTTACCCAATATATTAAGGTTGTGGGACCTTCTAAAACCCTCCTTTACCAATGAGAGGATTTGAATGTCTTTATTCCAGGAGGAAGATATTAGGATTGAGTTTTAAATTAATATAACAAATAAAGTTAAATAAACATTACAAAATACATTATAATAAACATGTGAAAGAAAAAAATTTACACAGAGACACTAGATTTAACATGGAAAGCTAATGAGGTAACAAACCACGAATGAATTTTTTTCCATTAACGAGAAACATTACTTGTCCAACAACACATTCCCTCCCTTTTCTCCATGTTTTTAACCCAATGTGAATTCCAATTCCAAAGTTATATTCACCGATTATGGCCCACAACCATATTTATATAACCCCAAGGGTTATGAACATTAAGTGACGGGGTATACCTCCCCGGTTTATATAAATTGATTTAATTAAAAATAAATTAACCATAAACTCATAGTTTATATTAAATAATTAAGAATATAAATATTCTAAATTATTTAATTATAAACTAAGGTTTATAACAACACTTAATATTATGTTCTAACACTCCCCTTAATATTAAGTGGGGAATCATATGCCAACATTACCTATTTGTACAACAAGATTTACAAATCCATAAACCATTAGTGAAGGTTTAGGATAACATATTACTTATGAAGGATTTATAACACCTTTATCATGTTCATCTTACCTTTTGGTACAAAAGGATTTGGAATCCATAAATCAGAAGTTATGATTTAGGATAAGCATGATTTTTGAGACTACATCCCATGGTTTCTCATGGAAAAATTCTTAAAACCACATCTCTAAGAGCCTTTTATAATACAAGACCCTCCTTTACAAATAGATGCAATACACTGGACTGTACACTGTAAACTTAGAGATATAAGTTTACAAAGATCATAAAGATATTTTTACAATGTTTTACTGGAGAGAAAAATTCTAAGGAAAAGGAGCCATCAACCTAGGAAAACCATTAGGAGGTGAAATTTCCATGCACATTCCCCCTCAATGAAAATTATGAAAGGCCAAGCATTGCATGAAACTTACGGAACTTTATAGCACACAATGGCTTCATAAACATGTCTGCAATTTGATCTTCAGACAGGAAATACTAGAGATCTATATCACCACAAAGAACCTTCTATCATATAAAGTGCATATGTATCTCAATATGCTTTGATCTTTGATGTTGAACTATATTTTTAGCAAGATAAATGAAACTATGGCTATAACATAGAAGAGGATTACTTCATTTAGCTTTTATGTGCATCTCTTCCAACAACCACTTCAACCACATGGCTTCTTTTACTACTTCCATTGCACTTCATACTCTACCTCAAAGTGGAAGAAATGTAGACTGTTGATTACTTTTTTCTTGCTCCAAGTAATGGCACCTTCACCAAACTTGAACACATATCTAGTTGTAGACTTTTGATCTATCACATCGACACCCAAGATGGTCAAAATCATAATATCCATATAAATATGCATTGTTAGAAGAATTATAATGTAAACCAAAATTAATTATGTTTTTAATATAATGCAATATTCTTTTCGCTAACTTCTAATGATCTTGATAAGGATCTTGCATAAACCTTAAAACAATTCCTACTGCATAAGCAATGTCAGGTATAGTAATAGTTAGATAAATCAAACTACCTACAAGTTACATGTATAAAGTAGGATTTGATTTTTCACATGTAAGTTTAGGATTAAGTTTACATCAAACTTCTATAGGAATAGCAACAAGTTTATAATCAATCATATTAAACCTTTTAAGCAAATAAGTGGCATATTGTGATTGAGATACACCGGTAGAATTTTTATCCTGAAATATAGCCATGCCTAAGAAATGATGAAATAATCCTAAGTCAGTTATCTCAAAGTATTGCATTAATTTATGTTTAATTTTCATAACTAAATTGTTTAAATTACTAGTGATAAGTAAATCATCAACATACAATATAATGAGAATGATATTATTTTCTTCAATTTTAACAAATAGATCATTATCAAGAAGCAGTTAGAGAAACTAATTCATTAAAAAATATTAATCTTTGTTTACCAAGCTTTTGGAGCTTGTTTTACTCCATATAAATATTTTTCAATTTACAAACATACATTTCTTTACCTGGTTCTTCAAATCCTTTAGGTTGGGTCATATAGATTTCTTCTTTTAAGTCACCATTCAGAAAAAAATTTTTGACATCCATCTGATGGATTTCCCAACCATATTAAGAAGCTAAGGCAATAAGAATCCTTATTGTGCTCATTTTTAAACCGATGCAATGGTTTCAACATAATTGATACCGGATTTTTGAGTAAACCCTCTGGCTACTAGCCTAGCTTTGAATTTTTCAACACGCCATCAGCTTTATATTTAATCAAGGTAGTATATTCATCTTTCATCGAAGAGGATTCTTGAAATATTGGGGTTCGGGTTCATACAATATCATCAAGGCATGATATGTATGTTGCCTTGTAGTTGTTTTCTGAAGGTTTTCAGGATTAGAGTCTTGAATAATAGACTCAACCCATCTAGGTCTTTTGGTTATAGAGGAAATAAATACTAATTCTTTTTCAACTATGGGTTTATTACTAATTTCTTCATTATGTACACATCATTTTCAATGTTATTTTCACTATTTTCTTTAGAATCATGCAAATGCGAAATATGAACAAGATGAAAAAAAAAAAATTCTAATGCATTTACATTCTTGTTTTCTATAACTTCTCTTTTTTAAGGATCATAGATGCTAAGACACTCAGTTTTGTCTCCGTAGCCTACGAAGATACAGGGATAGGAGGTTTGATCAAGATTCTTCCATTTGATTTTGGAATGAAAAGAGAAGCAGGGCTACCAAAAAATCTCAAATGAGACACAGTTGGTTTTTTATTCAACCATTTTTCTAGAGGAGTGGAATTAACTAAGGCTTTAGTGGGAACTCTATTCAAAACATGAATAACATTGTTCATTGCTTCAGCCCAGAGGAATTTAGGAACTTTTGCTGAATGCAACATAGTTCTACCCATTTCTAGAATGGTTTGGTTTTTCCTTTCCGCAATCTCATTTTGTTGAGGGGAATAGGGATTAGTCAATTCTCTTTGAATGCCACATTCAACACAAAATGATTCAAATGCCTTATTGACATATTCTCCCCCATTATCAATCCTGAGCCTCTTAATTTTATAACTATAAGAGTTTTCAACTAAAGCTTTAAATTTAGACAAGACATCAAATTTATTTTTAATAAAATAAGACCAAATCATGCGAGATAAAACATCAATGAACATAACAACATACAGGGAACCATTAAGGGATGGAAATTCTAGTGGTCCTTGGACATCACTATGTACAAGTTCCAAAGGCTCATTAGAATTTGCATCATAATGCCTGTGGAAGGGGTTAGCAGATTACTTAACATGTAAGCACCCTTCACATGTTTCATGATTTTGGGAAATAGGTGGGAGACCAGACACTAGGTTCAGTTAAATACATTTCGTACATGCTATTGAAGTTGACATGACTTAGTCTCTCATGACACAATCGCATGTCACTAATTTGATATGTTAAACAAGAAGCGAGAGGAAATACATTAAACACATACAAACCATCTCTTTGTATGCCTTCAACTATAGTAACATCATGTTCATTTTTAATAAACCACTTATCTTTTAACAATGTTACACTATAGTTATTTTGAGTTAATTGAAAACAAGAAAGAAAATTCATTTTAATCTTAGGAACTAACAAAACATTGTTAATAAAACCATTTGAAACTTTTGCTTTACCTTGTCCTTGAACATCGAGAATGGAATGATCACCCAAATAGATCTGAATCATTACACTCTCTAAGGTCAGATAGGATATCATATCTGAAGTTCATGTGCCTAGAGGCACCATTGTCCAATATCCACTCATTTTCCTTTAGATATAAAGAAACATACAATATGATTACATTAGATTTTTGACTATTTTTCTAATTCTTGTTTTGGTTTTGATTTTGATTTGATTTATTTCCCTTTTGGTTTTTGAAATTTGACTTATTTTTAAATTTACATTCTTCTTTCTTATGGCCAAATTTTCCACAGTAATGACATTTACCATCAAATCTAACTCTTAAATTTCCTAGTTTCTTGTCTTTGCTAGGAGGTTTAGAGTTGATTTGTTTTTTTTGTTAAATCTAGAAGGTTTGGTCTTTGATTTTTAAGTGAGAAGTTCTGAGACGCATTCTTGTTAGAATCAAAAAAAAGTCATTACTTTCTCTTCTTGAATCAAGAGAGCACTAAGGGTTTGAAAATAAGGGATGTATTTTTTGATTTGATACTTAGTATTCGAAATTGAAATGAAATTTCTAAATTTTTCATGAGTATTCAACTAAGACTTAATATTTTTAATTTTTTCCAAATAATTAATTCTTGGTTCATCTCGTTCATGGGAGTTGTCACTTAAGTTCTAATATCGAGTTTAATAATCTTTGATAACCATGTACCTTCGTGCATCAATTCTAGTTGATTCCAAGCCTCTCGGACTTTCTTGATTCATGCTATGAAGGAGAAAATCATCTTGAATGCTCTGCAAAATGATGGGCATTGCTTCCTATAATTTTTGTTGATATGCAATAGACGTTGTCACAATTCTTTGTCTTCAAGTTTGAGTTTTTTCGAGTTCCGTTCGATTGTCCATAGTTTGCGAGCCATGAATTATGCCTTCGATCAAATTTTGCAAATGTTGTAATTATTCCCATTCAACATCTGAGATTTATCAATAATAAAATGATTAGACCCCATTTTTTACATAAATAAATTTAAATAATTGATAATAATGAGGATTAAAATAATAAAGGTTAAAAAATATCCCCTTGTCATTGTTTAATCCTTACTGATCAAGTACGATGAATTTATGTTGAAAAGAAGGTCATGTCAATATAATCTACCCAACGATGTATTAGTTTGACTTACATTACATTCTTTTTATTTATTTTTAAAACAAGATAAAAAGAATTAAAAATTGTGGAGCTTTTGCTCCTATAGAGATAAATATGAATCCTAATTAGCTTGACCAAGTTGGGTTTACCAACTCGGCAAGTTACTAATTAGCTCAGCGAGCTACCACTTTATCAGCGAGCTTACATATTTACCCAAAAAGGTTTAACATAGTACAGTTAACAAGTCAAGCATTAGACACACCAAATTAGACTGACTCATGACTGAGTTGCTTCATATAAATGATCGAGACATAAATGACTCGACGAGTCTACTCCTGAGTCAGAGGCCTCATGTAGGTACTCCGTATGATGATGGGAAGATTTGTAAAATAATGGGTTTCTTGAAATGACCTTACAAATAAGTGAAGAGTCAAGGTGTAAGACTTGTGGAGTTAAAGGATTGTATGGGTTTAAA